>JAPXFY010000020.1:69919601-69947101 GCA_030674185.1 Monoplex corrugatus
AAGATTTTGTCTTTTCGTGAATACTGTTTCCAACTTTCACCTTTCAAACTCACCTATTTTACGTACACAATATAGTCATAATCTTAACCTTTGACTCCTGCACCTAATCCACCATCATCCTATATTGCCGACCATGCAAGCATAGCAAAAACTTACCTCTTTGACTCCCTCACACCCTATCCACCAGCTTCCTGCAGGAAGCTGGTGGATAGGGTGTGAGGGAGTCAAAGAGTTAATTTTTTTGCGGTTGGTGGATACAGTGCGAAATTAAAGGGTTAAATTAAAGGCGACGTGTATTTTAATGACGCGAAGATCAATGCTAAAAATGTGGAAGGTACACATTTGGCCAAACACTTTTTGCACTCATACACACGCATTGATCATTTTCAACCTTCCACATCGGCGTTTTCCTCGGGGTCGTCGTTGAACCATTCCACAATCTTCCTTTTCTTGGCCTGGGTCTGACCCTGGGGCTGGTTTGTCACAACGTGCTGCTTTCTTCCTCACAGGGCCTTTCTGCTTCCCCGCCTGTTTTTCCTGGGGGACATATTACCATATAATGTTTTATTTCATTTCTATTTATTTATTCATTCGTTCGTTCGTTCGTTCGTTCGTTCATTCATTCAATTCATATAATTATTCCGTTTGCTTTGTATTTCTTATTTACTTTATTTTCTCTGTCTCATTCGGATCCTCCTTGCACACCTTTCTCTTTACTATTCATCTATATTATTTTATTTATGTTTATTAATATTTTTCTACTGTCTCAGTTTCTGACCTCGATTGTATTTCTCACATCTCCCATTTAGATTTATTATTATTTATTTGATTTATTTATTTATTTAATTGTTTATGTCGTTTGTTGTTAATTTATCTAGTTTAGTTATTTATTTGTTGTTTATTATTTTCTTATCGTTCGTTTATCATTACTTTTTGTTTGTTAGATATCATATTTTTTGATTTTCTTGTTTCTTGTTTGTTTCGTGTTTGTTTTTTCTTTGTTTGTTTGTGTCTTTGTTAATTAAATATTTCTTGCTTCCCAATTTCTGCACCGCCTGAGTATGTTGACCTCACCCCCCCCCCCCCTCATTCCAGTCCAACAACACACAGCAATCCCACGTTCAGTCAGTCCATGTCCCAGACTCTGGAAGTCCATGGAAACCAGACATGCCGTGTTGCTTCGTGGCCCCCCTACCAAAGGAACACTGCATTGCTACTGGATCCTTTGTGAAGTTCACAGGCCTATTCTGATACAGCTTTTTAAAGACACTGCCAATAAGGCCCCTACCTAACGACAGTGATCGCTTAGGGTCGCCGCCCTGGGATCAATTTACCATGAGAGCATAAATTTTATCTGTGTTGTGTGTGTTCGTGTGTGTTGTGTGTGTGTGTGGTTGTTGTGTGTCGTGTGTTGCGTTGGGTGTGTGTGATGTGTGTGTGTGTTTGTTTGTTGTTAGTGTTGTTGTGAAATGTGTTGTGGGTGTGTGTGTGTGTGTATGTGTTGTGTGTGATGTGTGTGTGTGTGTGTATGTTGTGTGTGTGTGTATGTGTGTGTGTGTGTGTGTGTGTTGTGTGTGTGTGTGTTGTGTGTGTGTGTGCGTGCGCTTATGTGTGTGTGCTTGTACGTGTGTGTTTGTTTGCACACGTGTGTGTGTGCACGCGTATATGCGTGCGTGAGCGCGTTGTGTTGTCGCATTAAGTGTGACCTTGAACAAAATATTGTGTTTTTTCCAGTCAATCGAACACATATAATAATAATAATATTACATATTATTAGCGCAAATACAATATTTATAGCGCAAATCTTGAAAATCAAATCAAGCGTACACAACAAACAAAACAAAACAAAAGAAGACAGAAAGAAATATGACTTCAACAAGTGCTGACGTAATATTCAGTTCTAAAAAACCAAGTGATCATTACTACTATGCTGAGAAAGACAATTGGTAATGATGACGTCACATACATACGTAATTGGGCAAATGACGTGATGCTAACTCTGCAGTAACGAAGTTACCAAAACTAAAGGATTAGTTGAAGCAAAAAGCCTAACAGCTACAAAATGAACCCAGACCCAATAAATGGACCTCCCACCACGAAATCAGTCTTAACTCGCAGTCAGTCAAACAGCACTAGGACTAAAGGTGACTGAGGGTCTGTCTGGGGTGTTTTGACTTTTTCTCAAAATTGATTTCTGTAGACTATAATCTATCCCCCACAGGAACTTTTTTCTTGAAAAAATATTATAATCAATTTGAATCAGTATTTTAATGCACTGATCGCAGCAGAAAGAACGCAATTTCTTACCAAAAGTACAGTCTATTTTTGTCTCTTATTATGAACCGTAACCTGTACAGTACCTGAACATGTAATATACTGATGGAAAGCTCTTTGGTGCACCTTTCAGATAAAGACAGTGAAAATTAGAAACAAACTGGATCAAAGCCACCAAATCAAGAAATTTAAGAAAAATGTGTAGGAGAGCCACAAAAACTTTAGAGGCCGTTTTCTCAAAATGGCCGATCATACAACTTAATGACTTTAAACATACATAACTTCTACCTTTTTTGTTAGTACAAGCTTTATTCCAGTACCAAAATAATTAGCGAATGTACACTTTCAAGTGATATGTATATCTTAAAATGCCCCAAATGCTAGTTAACACTGATTTCATGGTGGGAGGTCATGCCAAGCCCTACCAACACCATCAGAAGCCAGTTAGTCCACCCCAAAGACAAAACAGACAAATTGGGACACATCAGGGGTGATATACAAGATAGACTGCCAGGACTGTGACCATAGTTACATTGGCGAAACTGAGCGAGCGCAACTTGCACAAAAGATTAAAAGAACACAAACGTGAGTCCTCTCTAGTGAGGGAACATCTGACCCACACCCAACACCACTTTGAAAAGGACATGTGCAAGTTCTCGACAAAGAAGCAAGATGGTTCCAGAGGGAGTAAAGGAGGCAGTTTACATCGCCGCAAGGAACCCCACCCTCAACCGTGACCGGGGCCGACACAACCTGCCATCGGTGTACTCCTCACTTATTCAGTCGCACTGTCGTGAGTTCGCTCACGGCGGTGCGCACTGAAGCCAGTTCTCAATCCAGCAGTTGCGCTGAAGAAGTCGGCCGGATCGCCGATGAAAGCTACGCAGTAAGTAGCCCTTTTTTGCACAGAGAGACAGGTTCAGCCAGGATAGCCATTAGGTCACAAATACTTACCAGTTTTCGCTTGGGTTTGGTGGCCACCCTGCTGCTGACGTTACGAGCACCTGGCTGTTTCTGGGGCTTGACTGGTTTGACGGGTTTTATCATGGGGAGCTGTACGTCCGTCACAAGGCCCTGGACATGACAACACGGTAAGGTTAGATGTTGTGTTGTGTAACATACAACATGTTGATGTTCTATAGCTTGACTCAGTGTGTGACTGGTTTGACGGGTTTTATCATGGGGAGCTCTATGTCCGTCACAGGCCCTGGACATGACAACACGGTAAGATTACATTATCTACATGTGTTTGTGTAACAAACATCATGAACATGTTGGTGTTTTAACCCTTTGTCTAAAATCACTTTAGCGAATAGACATTATAATCAAAGACACCACCACCCTTTGATACCCACACCCGTCCATCAACATCCTGTAGCCTAATGATTTACAGATTGCGCATAAATACAATTGTATGTATTGTATCCCGCATTGCACCCATGCTAGCAAAGCAAAACCTTAACTTGACTCCCACCTATCCACAGCTTCCGCAGGAACTGGTAGCAGGTAACGTCCGCTCTGGCGTTTAAAAAAATAAACAAAACAAAAGCATCCGTGATCGCTTGCAAGCGTCATACAACGGCGTCAAGTTATGCCCGATTTGTCCCCCCCCCCCCCCCCGACCTCCAGTTCTGGTTTTCCTCTCTGTTAAGCCTGTGGTAGATAAGGTAAGAGTCAAAGGATTAATTTTTACAGTTGGTGGATAGGGTGCGGGATACGTCAGACCTTGCTGAACAGCAAAATGGGCTGTGTCTGGAACATCATCCTTGGTCACTTTCGTGGCCGTTCAAACAACCCTTGTGGTTGAAGTAAGACAACGCTGGGAGCTTCCAACTGCTAAGTGTCGAGACTATAGTAAGGGGAAAGGTGCTAACAGCTATGCGAGCTGGGGGCGGGCTGCCCGAAAGAGAGATGAAGACCAGAGTGGGGCGAGAGAGGGATCTTCCATCCTCTCTTGGTCCAGAGGCTGGGCTGGACCTGGTTGGTGCGCGTTGTGTGGCTATGTTTCGGGTTTTGTCATCTCCCCACCTTGCCATTCGGTTTGTAAACAAAGTAACTGATGACTGGGTCCGAATGGGTCATGCAACGCATGGACAGCCCCCCTTTGCTTGATGAAATGACTATCGAGTGGCGTCGGGAGCTTGGGACGTGATTGCCCGGAGAGTGGTGAGGTATTGGTGCTCTGGGTCCCATCTGCACCCTCGTGGTGTTTCTTGTCAACTTAAGTAGTAGTGCTACCACTACTTCTACGAACTACTACTACTAGTATTACTACTACTACTACTACTCCTATAACTACTATTATTACCACTACTACTACCACTTCTTTTCTCTTTCTTTTTCTTCACTTCTTCACTTCTTGTTCTTCTTCTTTTTCTTCTTTTCTTCATCTACTATTATCCAACATCCAGACACTCAAACACATACACAAAGAAACAGTGTCACCTTCAGGGGTACACCCACTTCTTTTTACACACACACATGTATATACAAACACGCGCGCGCACGCGCGCACGAACACACACACAAGCAAACAAAAACGCACATACATACATAAACAAGCTAACACACACACATACACAAATAAAGACACATTAAAACACACACACACAAATACACCTACACAAACACACACATACAAACACTGATACACACTCAAACACACCTCTCTCTCTCTCTCTCTCTCTCTCTCTCTCAAACACACACACTCTCTCTCTCTCTCTCCAAACACACACACTCTCTCTCTCTCTCTCTCTCTCTCTCTCTCTCTCTCTCTCTCTCTCTCTCTCTCTCTCTCTCTCTCCCTCTCTCTCTCGCATACACACACAGTGTATCACCTTCAGGGAGTCTGTAGAGATGTCCCACTTGCTGACCGGAGTGTCTTCATTCCTTGTGGAAGTCATCCACTTCCGTTTCCGTACACCTTTCCCCTCCCCACCTGTACACTGCTCCATGGTCTCCACCCCCTCCTCCCTGCTCACCTCGTCTGGCAGATCGGTAACCACAGTATGAGACACCATCTTGGTGGTGACAGTGACAAAAACTACTGGTCAGTCTTCAATAATCTTATCTACGGTATTGTCTGATGTTTACAGAGGATGAATTAGTGACACATTTTCACGTTTTGAGCTTTCATCTCATCAATTTTTGTACATACGAGATGCATACTTCTGAAGAAATGTGGGTACAAATATGGCCAATTCACCAAACTGCGAAAAACGCCCATTTTTACAGTAATTCAAACAGCAGTTATCAAAAACCGTTAGAGCTATGAGTGAGATATTTTGCATTTATATTAACTTTATTGTTACCTTTTAGAAAATTTGAAAATACTGAATATATTGTCAAATTACAAAAATGGCTGGACTTACCTAATCACAGTAAGCATGACAATCAAGGTGATGACAATGATGACAATAATAGCCTTCAACAATATTGTGTACATTCCAGTAGTGTTTACAGTGGGTAAACGAACAAAACGTTTTCACGTTATAACCCTAAAGTATACATTTACTTAGATTTTCACATTAACCCGTTATACAGTATCTGACTCGCGATTACATCTTACGGGATAGATTTTCATATTAACCCGTTATACAGTATTTGACTCGATTACATCATACGGCCCCTCCAAATCCAAACAAAGAAACAAAGATAAACACTAACAATGAACACCAACGAAACAAACACAAAACTGCCTTTATAATTTATCTATCCAATCACACATAGGTCATATCTTAAGTACATGCATCAATTCCTCCCAGTGTTCACCATTTGAAATGGAATTCTGCTTGGTATAAATTGTTTTGAATACATAATGATGATAATGACGTATAATACTATTGATAATTATACAGTATATAAACAATGATAATGTTTGATAATTATACAGTATATAAACAATGATAATGTTTGATAATTATACAGTATATAAACAATGATAATGTTTGATAATTATACAGTATATAAACAATGATAATGTTTGATAATTATACAGTATATAAACAATGATGATGTTTGTTTTCGTCACCCTTATTGTCGATTATGTTACAGCTCATCCAAATGGGTATAATTATAAGTAATACTGATTGTAAACAGTGGTCCATTCTCTCCCTACCAGTATCCCTATGTCAGGGATAGAAAGAGAAGCATGTCTTAGCAAAGCACAAAGCAACGAGGGTTACTTCCCATTGTTACCTTTTGGGCCAGCACCCAGTCGACGCTCGGCTTTTGCCGTGACCTGAAACATAAACGACAGCTTGACAACAACAACACAACAATGAGTACTACTACTACTACTACTACTTCTACTACTACTTCTACTACTACTACTACTACTACTACTACTACTAATACTACTACGACTATGACTTCTACTACTACTACTGCTGCTACTGCTGCTGCTACTATTACTACTACTACTACTACTACTACTACTGCTGCTGCTGCTACTACTACTACTACTACTACTACTACTTCTACCACTACTACTACTACTACTACTTCTTCTACTACTACTACTACTGCTGCTGCTGCTATTACTACTACTACTACCACTACTACTACTACTATTACTACTACTACTACTTCTACTACTACTACTGCTGCTGCTGCTGCTGCTACTACTACTACTACTACTATACTACTACCACTGCTGCTACTACTACTACCACTACTACTACTACTAATAATAACAATAATTATATAATAACACTAATAATAACAATATAATAATAATGACGAAGATGATGATGATAATTATACTAAAATTTCGTTATAGTGTTTTGTATCGTTTATTGATCACATCACGTTTTATGCTATAACGTATAGCAAGTATACACTTACACGTAAATGTAGGAAATATACAGGGGGGGTGCAAAAGTAGGTATACAGTTATGAAAAAAGAAAGCACGTACAATACTCATTGCATTTATTATACAAACAAATGAATATTGCATATACATGTAATAACAAGCACAGCCTTAATCCCTCAGATTCTCAAACTGCTTGCAGTCGGTATTCACACACTCCTCTAATCGAGAGCGGAATTAAGCATCATGATAATGATGTGATACTTACTGTATACCTACTTTTGCACCCCCCTGTACAGTACGAAACACAAACAAGCAAGCGCTCGTACGTACACACACATACACACACACACACTACTATCACCACCACCACCACCACCGCAACTACCACTATCACCACCACCACCAAAACTACCACCATCACCATCACGAAAACAACAGAAAGACAATTGCTCAAACAATCTTATACTCAGCGGAGAGAGTTTTGATCTCAGTACTGTAATCAAACCAAACTGTCAAACACAGCATATTTTTTCAAAGACCTATGCTCAAAAGTTTGGCTTTGGAGTTTGTTCAAGAGGTATTCATTGCATTCAATCCCATATGCGCTTCACTCAAATCTACCAGTTACCTGACAGTCCCTAAGCCTGTGCAAAACCCACTGTGCTGGCAAGGTCTTGGAATGCTGAGTTGGAAGGGGGGGAGGGGGAGAAAGGACCTATGAATCACTAAGCTGACACCACCAGAATGATGGAAACATTAAGATGCGCAGCCAACAGGCCAGGTAGAACCCTGACACCACCAGAATGATGGAAACATTAAGATGGCAGCCAACAGGCCAGGACCTATGAAACACTAAGCTGACACACCCAGAATGGGATAAAACATTAAGATGGGCAGCCAACAGGCCAGTGGACCTATCAAACACCAAGCTGACACCACCAGAATGATGGAAACATTAAGATGGGCAGCCAACAGGCCAGTGGACCTATCAAACACCTAGCTGACACCATCAGAATGATGGAAACATTAAGATGGACAGCCACAGAATGGTGGGAACATTAAGATGTACAGCCAAGAGGCCAGTGGACCTATGAAACACTAAGCTGACACCACCAGGATGATGGAAACATTAAGATAACAAGATAACAAGATTTTATTTCAGCCCAGTGCATAGACACAAGGAAAATATTTTGGCTATACATACAATCACACTCACGCCTCACAACAATTACAATATTCAACATCATAAAAGACAAATACGTGGGTCATCCACGGAATCGAAGAAACACACGCACACAACACACACACACTCTCACGCCAAGGCGCCCATATCCACTAATCGTTGGTTCTGCCCTGCCAGCTAATTAACAGCGCGCATCTGTCCTTCTCCTTCCACTCTCCACGCCACCCTCGCCCATCCTGTGGAGTATAGGCCTACAGATTGATGTAGATTCGATAGGCCTACTCTGTGCCAGTATCAGTCACTTCCTACACTCAGACCCTCCCGAAAGATCGCAGCAGTTACAAAGCACTGCTGTAGAGTGAAGGACTCTGGTCAAACCTGCCTGGCTAAAAATAGTACTCGCAGGCGATGCCGGCTGGCAGAAAGGTAGTAACTGGAGGCTGTCAGAATAGCTGGGAAAATGCAGCCGTACACCCACACCCACACACGCACTCAAGCACACACACATACGCCCTCCCCCCCCCCACACACACACACGCACTCATGCACACACACATATACAGCCCCCCCCCCCCACACACACACACACACACGCACACACGCACACGGGACTTAAACAACATAAGGTAAAAATTATTATCTTACATTCACTCCCCCTCCTCACATGCGCAAGACTAAAAAACCAAAGACAGGCGAAGAAGCTCTGATACATAACAAAATATTTAGTAAGAGTACATTTTGACGCAAGTTAAAAAAACACACAAAAAACAGTATAATCCAAGCCTGGGGAGTTAAAACAGTTTATCAATTAACAGTGATCACGAACAGATAAAAGACATATAAAAATCCTTCTAGAAACTAATGATCACGAACAGATAAAAGACATATAAAAATCCTTCTAGAAACTAATGATCACGAACAGATAAAAGACATGTAAAAATCCTTCTAGAAACTAATGATCACGAACAGATAAAAGACATGTAAAAATCCTTCTAGAAACTAATGATCACGAACAGATAAAAGACATGTAAAAATCCTTCTAGAAACTAATGATCACGAACAGATAAAAGACATATAAAAATCCTTCTAGAAACTAATGATCACGAACAGATAAAAGACATGTAAAAATCCTTCTAGAAACTAATGATCACGAACAGATAAAAGACATATAAAAATCCTTCTAAAAACTAATGATCACGAACAGATAAAAGACATATAAAAATCCTTCTAGAAACTAATGATCACGAACAGACAAAAGACATGTAAAAATCCTTCTAGAAACTATCACCGAATTTCCATAAGCCCTCCTTCGAGTACGCAGACTGAGGATTAGAGTACAAAAATGAAATAAATAGCTCTAATAAAAATTGGTTAAGAATAGGATCATCACAGAATAAGAGAAAAAAAAATTGTGACTACCGATAAGACACGAATGTATGATTCAAATCATTAACACATCAGAGAAAAAAAAAAGTGTAATGATGTACGGCTGTAAGTCTAGCAGATACACACAGCAAAAAGTGTAATGATGTACGGCTGTAAGTCTAGCAGATACACACAGCAAAAAGTGTAATGATGTACGGCTGTAAGTCTAGCAGATACACACAGCAAAAAGAGGTCTACAGGGAAACAGGGTGACGGGCAGCCCTTACATAAAAACTGTCTTTAAAGCGAGACGTTCTGGCTTTGATGGAACGAAAGCGTTTTCCTGACGGAAGTGGAGTGAACAGACTGTTCGCTGGATGATCTTTATCAGCTATGATAGATTTAACCTTCTTCTCAGTTCTTTTTTCGTAGATGGATTCGATGGAAGGAAGAGTAATGCCGATGATCTTGGAGGGCAGCCAACAGGCCAGTGGACCTATGAAACACTAAGCTGACACCACCAGAATGATGGGAACATTAAGATGGACAGCCAACAGGCCAGTGGACCTATGAAACACTAAGCTGACACCACCACAATGATGGGAACATTAAGATGGACAGCCAACAGGCCAGTGGACCTATGAAACACTAAGCTGACACCACCACAATGATGGGAACATTAAGATGGACAGCCAACAGGCCAGTGGACCTATGAAACACTAAGCTGACACCACCAGAATGATGGAAACATTAAGATGGGCAGCCAACAGGCCAGTGGACCTATCAAACACTAAGCTGACACCACCAGAATGATGGGAACATTAAGATGGACAGCCAACAGGCCAGTGGACCTATGAAACACTAAGCTGACACCACCACAATGATGGGAACATTAAGATGGACAGCCAACAGGCCAGTGGACCTATGAAACACTAAGCTGACACCACCACAATGATGGGAACATTAAGATGGACAGCCAACAGGCCAGTGGACCTATGAAACACTAAGCTGACACCACCACAATGATGGGAACATTAAGATGGACAGCCAAGAGGCCAGTGGACCTATGAAACACTAAGCTGACACCACCACAATGATGGGAACATTAAGATGGACAGCCAAGAGGCCAGTGGACCTATGAAACACTAAGCTGACACCACCACAATGATGGAAACATTAAGATGGGCAGCCAACAGGCCAGTGGACCTATGAAACACTAAGCTGACACCACCACAATGATGGGAACATTAAGATGGACAGCCAACAGGCCAGTGGACCTATGAAACACTAAGCTGACACCACCACAATGATGGAAACATTAAGATGGGCAGCCAACAGGCCAGTGGACCTATGAAACACTAAGCTGACACCACCACAATGATGGGAACATTAAGATGGACAGCCAACAGGCCAGTGGACCTATGAAACACTAAGCTGACACCACCACAATGATGGGAACATTAAGATGGACAGCCAACAGGCCAGTGGACCTATGAAACACTAAGCTGACACCACCACAATGATGGGAACATTAAGATTGACAGCCAACAGGCCAGTGGATCTATCAAACACTAAGCTGACACCACCACAATGATGGGAACATTAAGATGGACAGCCAAGAGGCCAGTTCTTAATGCTGCGGGCTGGGACTGAACTGGATATATTAGATCTTGAGTCCATGGCACTCCCAAATTATCAGAAGATGTTTATTTGTTTTGATTTGTTTTTTGTTTTTTTTCGTTCGGGGATTGCAACTCCTTGGCACTGTTGACTATAGGAGTGGACTAATTAATAATAATTACAATATTTATATAGCGCAAAATCTTGATAAAATCAAATCTAAGCGCTGAACAGACACACACGCACGCACGCACGCACACACACGCACGCACACACACACAACACACACACACACACACACACACACACACACACACACACGCATGGCTATAAATGGGGAGAAAGAATAAAAGCAATGGAAAATTATAGAGAGCATATTATATACAATTATATATTACAATGTGATTCCCCTCCGAGTGGAGACAGGCTGCAGAG
Organism: Monoplex corrugatus; assembly: GCA_030674185.1. Lineage (NCBI taxonomy): Eukaryota > Metazoa > Mollusca > Gastropoda > Littorinimorpha > Ranellidae > Monoplex > Monoplex corrugatus. The sequence goes on from JAPXFY010000020.1 coordinate 69,931,293, forward strand.
GGGATTGAGTGAGGTCAGGATTTTATGCAGAGGAGAAAAGGTGAGTTTTGAGAGCGGACTTGAAGGAGACAAAAGTAGGTTGCTGACGGACTGAGAGAGGAAGTTTGTTCCAGGAGAGTGGACCAGAAACAGAGAAGGCTCGTGGACCATAGGTATTGAGCTTAGTGCGTGGAAAGCGAAAAGTCAGAGGATCGGAGGCAGAGCGGAGGGTACGTGAGGGAACATAGATCTCAAGTGACGTGTATGGCTGTTACAGTCTTCAGGGAAATGAAAACGTTATTTGGACAACCTACATCGTCTGACAACACAAACCATACACAACTTGAGGACCAACTCACCCTGTTTCTATTTGCACCGCCAACCAGCAAGTTGTCTCCCCTGTCTTTCCCCTCTCCTCCCTCCTGGCTGCTCCTCCACACCCTGTTTAGTCACAAAACAGCAGCAGGGGTGAAGACACGGACAACGTACTACATGAAATACAGGGCATGAATGACACACAAACAATAAGTAGCCTAGTTCCTATCAGTCACAAACACATGCAATGAAGAAAAAGAAAACTCCAAAGTACCAAATGACAAAGACATCAATGACACAGGCGTATTAAACAGCACAATTTCTACACACCAAATAAAACACAAGACGTCAATGACACAGGCACATTAAAGAATTTAATTTCTTCAGATCCCATAACTACTGTAAGTCATAAACATATTGGTATAGGAACAAAACACACAAAAAAACAACAACAAAAACAAAGTACCAAGTCAAACCGAAGACGTCAATGACACAGACACATCAAACAATATCATTTCTACAGACCACCATGTAAGTCACAAATAATTATAACATTAATAAAGGAACAGAATAAAGGAACAAATAAAACTCAGGACATTAATGACACGGCCACGTTAAACACTATCATTTCTACAGACCCTACAAGTTATTGATATAATATTAATAGAGAATTTATTTCATTAGTCAATCCGTATTTGTCAATCAAAACACAGGAGAAATACAGGAAACAGCTTCAAGCGACTTATCGTTCCTAACTAAATACTTTATGAATAGGAAGTTATAGCGTCTTTGTTTCTAACACTGATACCCCTTTATCGTTTCGTAACAAATGACTAACTGAAAATTTATAGCGTCTTTGTTCCTAATATTGTTAACATGGAAATGCATAACGTCTTAGTTCTGAACACTGATGCCCCTTTATCGTTTTTACTCGTAGCAACAGAAAGTGGCAAATCTAGCCCTTCCAAAAACATCACTGTTTCTTTCCTGTGGAGATTTTTTTTGTAGTTATAAAAAGAGCAGCATCTGACAAATTTAACACTTAATAAACTATTCTTTCGTGTGGAGCTTAAGTTTTGAGTGGAGAGATCTGTTGTGGAAGTCATTACTACATCTTTAAACGTGACTAATCATCATAAATAGCTTTAGTTTAATAACCAACACTAACATTTGTATTACATCTTTTAACTTTGGTAACTATCATAACATATTTTAACTTTGGTAACTATCATAACACTATCAGTATCATAACTACCATAACCAGCATGAACATTTACACTTTTTAATCTTATTGTTTGGAGTTTGTTCAACAAGGATTCACTGCACCCGGGAATGGAATGGAATCTTTATTTAATGTATGTTCACAATAGTGATTTTAGACACACACACACACACACACACACACACACACACACACACCCACTACACACACACACACACACACACACACACACACACACACACACACACACACACACACACACACACACACACACACACACCCACACAACACACACACATACACACCACACACACACACACACACACACACACCACACACACACACACACACACACACACACACACACACACCACACACATAGGGAGAGAAAAGAAAGAGAAAAAAAAGGGTGGGGGACGGGGATGGAATGGGGAAGTGGGAGTCTGAATGTAAGAAGAGGAACAATAACAATTAAGAATTCAGAACATTAAGTTAACAGTGTCAATCAATAACAGACAACAATTAATTAACTCTTCATAACAATCTGCCAACAGGGGATCTGAGAATCAGCTGGACTACCGAAATAATATCAAAGCCTGATACCTAACTGCCCCAGACAGCTAGCGTCCTTGATATACAAACTAAGGCTTAACTCTTGGAAAACAAAATATACACAGAATATAATGTATTTGTTCAAAAGCATTATCTGTCCACCATCTGCTCTTTGAATGTCCTATATTACTTACGACATATAAAATAACAATCTCGATTTTTCATGTACTGACTCTAGAGATATCCTTTACAACAAAAATAATGATACTGCACCCGGGAGAAATTCCATATGTGCTTCACCCGAATCTGCCAGCAATTATCTGGCAGACACCCTGAACTTGTGCAAAACCCTGTGTGCTGGCAAGGTCTTGAAGTGGGGATAAGGGAGAGAAGGGATATGTGAAACACTAAGCTGACACCACCAGAATGCTGGAAACATTAAGATGGGCAGCAAACAGGCCAGTAGACCTATGAAACACTAAGCTGACACCACCAGAATGATGGGAACATTAAGATGGCAGCCAACAGGCCAGTAGACCTATGAAACACTAAGCTGACACCACCAGAATGCTAGGAACATTAAGATGGCAGCCAACAGGCCAGTAACCTATGAAACACTAAGCTGACACCACCAAATGGTGGACACATTAAGATGGGCAGCCAACAGGCCAGTTAGACCTATGAAACACTAAGCTGACACCACCAGAATGGTGGACACATTAAGATGGGCAGCCAACAGCCAGTAGACCTATGAACACTAAGCTGACACCACCAGAATGGTGGACACATTAAGATGGCAGCCACAGGCCATTAGACCTATGAAACACTAAGCTGACACCACCAGAATGATGGAACATTAAGATGGGCAGCCAACAGCCAGTAGACCTATGAAACACTAAGCTGACACCACCAGAATGGTGGACACATTAAGATGGGCAGCCAACAGGCCAGTAGACCTATGAAACACTAAGCTGACACCACCAGAATGCTGGGAACATTAAGATGGGCAGCGAACAGGCCAGTAGACCTATGAAACACTAAGCTGACACCACCAGAATGCTGGGAACATTAAGATGGGCAGCGAAACACGCCAGTAGACCTATGAAACACTAAGCTGACACCACCAGAATGCTGGGAACATTAAGATGGGCAGCAAACAGGCCAGTAGACCTATGAAACACTAAGCTGACACCACCAGAATGCTGGGAACATTAAGATGGGCAGCCAACACGCCAGTTCTTAATGTTGAGGGACGGGATTGAACTCGAGATCTCAGACCTTGAGTCCATGACTCTAGCAAAACAACCAACCAGCTCGTGTATTAAAATACTCAACAAATTAACTGTACAATAAGCATCAGATATACCCAATTAATATTTCAAATTGTCATTTCCAATCATTACAATTTTTTAAAATTATTCTAACAGCTTATACCAATTATTTTATCATTCTAAACACCCGACATACAGTAAATCAACCATTCGTGTCGCCAATAATTTTACATTTTCTTCTCATTTTTATATGTATTTAACATCACCCCTAGACTTGTAAGAAATGCTGTATGCAGTATACAGTATGAACGAGCAGCATTACCTTGGGGACTTTTTGGCTGGACATGAGGGCTGACCCACGCACTTGTCCAACGACCCGCAGTCTGGGTGATCTGTGTTTACTTCCTTGTCTGCCATCAATTTCTCCCCCTGCACGATGCGTCAAGTTTTATCATTTGATGGAGAAAACCTTGACAATCACTGTAATCTATTATTATTTTCACTATTAATGTTTAACCCTGTGATTCCCACACCCTATCCACCAACTGCAAAAACTTAACCCTTTGACTTTCTCGTACTATCCACCAGCTTCCTGTAGAAAGCATGTGGACAGGGTGAAGGAGTCATAGGGTTGAGTTTTTGTTTTGCTAGCATGGTTGATGATGCAGGATGCTGGTGGACAGGATGCGTGAGTCAAAAGGTTAAAGCTCAGCCAACTGCTCAGAGCCATATCAAGGTCATAATTTCATAATTTCAAACAAAACACACACATCTAAACATATCGATGACCCTGGGAAAAAACTTCGAGCAGAACCTTAAGTACTGTACCAGCATTACAATCACATAAATAATTTTAGGAAATCCTTCTGTTGTTTGTCATTCCGCCCAACTCATCGCCTGAGGGATTAAAAAAGACAAATCTACATACAAATGCATAAACATAACCAGGTAAAAAAAATCGCATACAATTATAAAAACTGGTTTATAGTACCAGTTGTGTTTTGTCACCAGATCTGTTTTCATTATACAGCGAAAACATCATGAGAAACGTAGAAGACCCTGGAGGGAAAATGATAAACAACATTCGGTACGCAGATGACACCGTGCTAATTGCAGAAAATGAAAGGGACCTACAAAACCTTGTGAATATACTAGAAATAGAAAGCAAAGGTAAGGGGTTGGAACTAAACAGCAGGAAGACTGAAGTCATGGTGATCAGTAAAAAACATGAAATCCCCTCATGTAAAATAACAGCAAACGGCACAACCTTGAGACAGGTTAATAAGTTCAAATACCTGGGAACGGTCATTTCATCAGACGGCAGATGCACATCGGAAATAGCTGGCAGAATCGGCCAAGCCAAAACAGCATTCAAGAAGATGACAAGCATTCTTACCAACAAATGCCTATCAATAAACATCAGAAAGAGAGTACTTGAATGTTATATAGAACCAATACTATTGTACGGATGCGAGGCGTGGACAGTCAGCATGCAAAGCCAGAACAAGATTGAGGCAGCCGAGATGTGGTTTCTCAGAAGAATGTTGAGAGTTCCATGGACAGCAAAGAAAACAAACGAGACAGTCTTGGTGGAGGCATAAAGATAACCAGGTAAAAAAATCGCATACAATTATAAAAACTGGTTTATAGTACCTAAAAATATCGCTGAGCTGTTTACATTTCCTTAGAGCTTAAAATGCAATTATCATGTGTACCCAGTTATCAGTCCTAACAAACGCAAAATATAAAAGGCTTTATGGAAAACCTACATCAAAATGGACCAGCAAAGCAGAATAAAAGAAAGATAGTAGTAGGCCTCCCTCGGTCATGGCTGACCATGGACAAAGTACACTGTACATCCGTTCTAATGTCTAGATGGGCTGTCTGCTTGGTCTAAGCAGCGTCGCCTGTGACTGTAGAGACCAATGCGAGAGAGGCAGTCTCTGTCGCAGCGGTCGCATGTGTATGCTGATGCTGGTCTGTTGGCTGTCATCCCTTTTCTGCGAACTCGCTTTTCTGCTGCAGCAGCTGACAGTTTGTCCTCACCAATCCGCAGCTGTTTCTTGAGAGTGGTTCTCCAGCTGTTGCGGTCATCTGCAAAATCATCCCAGGACTCAGTGTTGATCTCAAGCGCCTTCATGTCACGTTTGCAAACGTCTTTATATCTCAGCTGTGGGCGGCCAATGTTTCTCTGCCCTGTGGCAAGCTCACCATAAAGGATGTCTTTTGGGATGCGACCATCTTCCATGCGACGAACGTGGCCCAACCAGCGCAGCCGACGCTGTCTCAGAAAGAAGAAATTGGCAAATTGCAGAGGAGCAAGGCAGAAACAAAGTGGTAGGAAAGACGAATCTTCTAGCCCAGAATTTCCAGAAGTTAGAGATGCTATATACACTGACTGAAAGAGTCTCCGGCATCCCCACAAGAGGCACCACAGTAAATGTCGCCGTGTAAAAGATATCAATGGGAAAAAATAAAGAATGAGCGTACGCAATAACAGTTGTTCTGTACATAAACAACATTCATTACCTAGTGGGAAACCATCAAATAGATCAAATAAAAAATCTTGCAACCTATGTCTTCTCCAATACAGTGATTCGCCTAAAATGGTAAATAAGTGCAATAATTATCACCCATCGTTTGCGTTTTTAAACAAAAATACCAAATATCCAGCACCCAGCTATTGAAATGTAGATGATTATACATACAGTATCAAGATAACATGTAGATGATTATACACACAATATCAAGATAACATGTAGATGATTATACACACAATATCAAGATAACATGTAGATGATTATACACACAATACCAAGATAACACGTAGATGATTATACACACAATATCAAGATCACATGTAGATGATTATACACACAATATCAAGATAACATGTAGATGATTATACACACAATATCAAGATCACATGTAGATGATTATACACACAATATCAAGATAACATGTAGATGATTATACACACAATATCAAGATAGCATGTAGATGATTATACACACAATATCAAGATAACATGTAGATGATTATACACACAATATCAAGATAACATGTAGATGATTATACACACAATATCAAGATCACATGTAGATGATTATACACACAATATCAAGATAACATGTAGATGATTATACACACAATACCAAGATAACACGTAGATGATTATACACACAATATCAAGATCACATGTAGATGATTATACACACAATATCAAGATAACATGTAGATGATTATACACACAATATCAAGATCACATGTAGATGATTATACACACAATATCAAGATAACATGTAGATGATTATACACACAATATCAAGATAGCATGTAGATGATTATACACACAATATCAAGATAACATGTAGATGATTATACACACAATATCAAGATAACATGTAGATGATTATACACACAATATCAAGATCACATGTAGATGATTATACACACAATATCAAGATAACATGTAGATGATTATACACACAATATCAAGATAACATGTAGATGATTATACACACAATATCAAGATAACATGTAGATGATTATACACACAATATCAAGATCACATGTAGATGATTATACACACAATATCAAGATAGCATGTATATGATTATACACACAATATCAAGATAGCATGTATATGATTATACACACAATATCAAGATAACATGTAGATGATTATACACACAATACCAAGATAACATGTAGATGATTATACACACAATACCAAGATAACATGTAGATGATTATACATACAGTATCAAGATAGCATGTAGATGATTATACACACAATATCAAGATAACATGTAGATGATTATACACACAATACCAAGATAACATGTAGATGATTATACACACAATATCAAGATAGCATGTAGATGATTATACACACAATATCAAGATAACATGTAGATGATTATACACACAATATCAAGATAACATGTAGATGATTATACATACAGTATCAAGATAACATGTAGATGATTATAAACACAATATCAAGATAACATGTAGATGATTATACACACAATATCAAGATCACATGTAGATGATTATACACACAATATCAAGATAGCATGTAGATGATTATACACACAATATCAAGATAACATGTAGATGATTATACACACAATATCAAGATAACATGTAGATGATTATACATACAGTATCAAGATAACATGTAGATGATTATACACACAATACCAAGATAACACGTAGATGATTATACACACAATACCAAGATAACATGTAGATGATTATACATACAGTATCAAGATAACATGTAGATGATTATACACACAATACCAAGATAACACGTAGATGATTATACACACAATACCAAGATAACATGTAGATGATTATACATACAGTATCAAGATAACATGTAGATGATTATACACACAATACCAAGATAACATGTAGATGATTATACACACAATATCAAGATAACATGTAGATGATTATACACACAATATCAAGATAACATGTAGATGATTATACACACAATACCAAGATAACATGTAGATGATTATACACACAATACCAAGATAACACGTAGATGATTATACACACAATACCAAGATAACATGTATATGATTATACACACAATATCAAGATCACATGTAGATGATTATACACACAATATCAAGATAGCATGTAGATGTATTTACGCACAATATCAAGATAACATGCAGATGTTTTTACACACAATATCATGATAATACAAAACAACGTGTTGATTATTACAATAATACAATATCAAGATAACATGCAGATGATTATACACACAATATCAAGATAAGAAATAGATGACTACACATACAATATCAACACATAGATTATATATACAATATCAAGACAATACGTAGATGATTATACATACAATATCAAGATAACATGATGATTACACACGCAATATCAAGATAACATGTAGATGATTATACATACAACACCAAAGCAATGGAAATAACACTACATGATGTTACACACAGTATCAAAATAGCATGTAGATGATTATGATAAAATATCAAGACAGTATATAGATGATTCACAAAAGGAACAAAAGCTGAACTGAGGACTTTAAGACAATGCATCGATATCAAAGATAGAAAATCAATCAATTACCTGAGCATTTCTGCCGACACATGTAGGTGTTCCTGGTCTGTCTGTCTGAACCATTGCCGTCACAGAAACTTTTTTTCTGTGTCTGTCATGGTCTTCTCTGTCTTCCTGGGTTCTCCTTTCCTCCTCAATGCACCCGTCGTCGTTCTCGTCGTCACCTTCATCGTACTCATAGCACAACTCTTCTTCCTCGTTGCTCAGGTCATCTTTGTTGTTGCCCCTTTTGTTGTCTTTCTTTGTGTTGGCTTCCTGACCACACCTGTCGTTTGTCTGCCTACACCTGTCACCTTCTTCAGTGCTCCTGTAGTCTGTGTCACTGACCTTTTCCTCCTGGCACCTGTCACCGTTTTCACTACACCTGTCATCTTCCTCATCATCTCTGTTTTCGTCATCCGCACCACTGTCGTCATCGCTAGCACACCTGTTTTCTGTCCCACTGTCGTCTTGCTCATCACACCTGTCATCTTCCTTGCTGTCTTCCTGATGGTACCTGTGCTCTTTCTCCTGACACCTGTCGTCTTCTTCTTCACTACTCCTGTGCAATGGCTCGCTACACCTGTCATCATCTGTACTACACCTGTTGTCTCCTTCACTCCTTTCTCCATCAATACATGTGTCATCTTCACCACCACATTTGACGTCATCCTCCTCGTCTGAAGAATCTGATCTTGCAGACTGGAAGCGTGACTGGTATCGGGATTTGAACACAGACCGTGATTTTACGTGAGATCTGTACTTGGACATGGAGTCAGACTTGGATTCTGTGATGCATTTAGATTCCAAGGATATGGAGTTCGACTCCAAGTGGAACTTTGATCCCGATCTTGATCTTGGTTTTACTTGGGGTTCACATTGTGAGAGGGATTTGGATTTAGACGGTCTGGCTTTGGAAGACTTGGATTTTGACCTTGTTGGGGTTTTTGTTTGGGATATTGCTGGAGAGCTGTTGGTAGGTATGGACCACATGGAGAACAGCTGGGACTCCAGAAGGGAGTGAGATGAAGGCCACGAGTCAGAGTCTGAAGAACAGTCCGCAGTCTTCCTGTGTGTTGAGGGTTTGCGCCAAGCAGGTGAGCTGTCTGATGAACTACATCTTGGCTTCCATCCATAGTGCTCTGATGCCGTTTCTTTCACTCTCTTCTTAACAATTATTTCAGTGTCACAGTTGTCTTTTGTTTTCTGTGAACGGGTTTGATGACCTGTCATGTCATTATCGCTGCTGTAAACTAGTCTGTGTGAAGCGTCAACATCATCTCTGTCACTATCAGCGGATAAGTCTCCTTCATATATAAGACTTTCACTGTCGTTATCCTCACCAACAGTCCCAGGTTTCCTGCAGCTCTTCTCTGTCGTTTTAATGTCACTGTCATCTTTCGTCGTGTTATCGTCAGCCTTGTGGTCTGTGTCATTTTTGTCATCATCCTTGTCCACTATTTTCACATCACTACTTTTATCCTGATCAGCTCCATCTTTTCCAGTTGTGTTTGTCTTTCTGGTGTCCTTGATGACTTCCCAGTCAGAATCATATGTGTCGTCCTTGTTTTCGTCATACTTAGAATCTGTGTCCCACTCACTGCTGTTGTCATTGTCATGTTTCTGTCTCTTGTCGTCATGTGTCATTTTCTTGTTATCTAACATGTCATCGCTTGCCGACGAGTCTTTTGTCGTCGTTTTGGTATTGATCTTGTCGTCACTACCTCCATCCATGTCCATCTCTTCGTCGGTCAAATCCAAAACATCGGATTGAGCAAAAGGATGGAAGGATGGATATTGTGCTTGGTTTTCCGTGAGAGTTTTCTGTTTCCTACTACTTTTGCCATCAAACTGGCCTTTTGTACTGTTTTTGTCACTACGTCTACGATTAGGTTTGTGCTGTTCTGATGCGTTTTCTGTCGTCACATTTTTAGTTTTATTTCTACGGCCACACTTGCGTTTTGGTCTGCGTTCTGAGTTGGTCTCTTCGTCCGTGTCATCACAACTGTCAAACTGGAAGCGTGTTCTGTTTGCTGGAATCCTATCTCTACGTCTCTTTCTCTTACGACCAAACCGATGTTTGGTTTTGTTTTCTGTCACAGTCTCGTCAAATCTGTCATAATTGTAACTAAAGTGATGATCTGGTCTGTTAAAACTTTCCGTGAACGTTTCTTCATTTCTGTTTGTTTTTTGATTAAATTCCCATTCCGTGAACGTCACCTTACTTGTCCGGCTTCTTCTGTCAAAGTGATAGGATGTTTTGTGTTTCGAGGTCTTTTCTGTTTTGTTGCATCTTCGATCAAACAGGGATTCTGGTTTGTCATCTGAAAACCTCACTTTGTGTTTGTTAAGTAGATGAGCCAAATAGCGTGCTGGTTTGTTTCCTAACGTCTCTTCCCCTCTGTTAGATGACTGATCCATATGACTTTGTGATGTGTTGTGTGCCAAGGTTTCCTCATTTCTGGAACTCCCGTGAGAAGAGTCATCTTTCCATTTGTCGTTTAACTTTTCCACGTCAAAACGCACCGACAGCCCTTCAATCGGAAAGTTTGTGGGGTTTTCTGTTAAATCGTCTGTTTTGCTGGAATCGGAAATGTCAGAATAGTCATCATTGAGACTATGTTTAGCTTGGACGTGGCACGTTAAACCACCACTGGCTGGCTTGTCAGTGACTCTCTTGCATTCCGATAAAAGTGATTCCTCTCTCGACCCAACTTTTCCACTTTCCCTCTCTACTGTACTCCTGTCTGATTGTTCTGCATCTTTCGTGCTGGAGGTTGGCGACCTTTGGGCTGATTTCGCTTGATTCTCGTCACCATCAGTGTCCGCATTCACATCGTTATTCTGTTTCTCTGCAGTGTCCGGTGTTAAGGTATCACGTCTGTCTGTTTTGTCGTCGTAATCAATTGGCTCTGATTTCACGTGGATCTGATGTATGTAATCTTCACTGGGCCCATCTTCACCGTGTTTTTCTTCACTTTCACTTTGGGACTTCATACACCTGACTGCTTTTATGTCCGATATGTCCATCGCTTCAAGTTTTATACCTCGCTGGTAAAGTTTGGATCTTTTATGACCTGGGATGTGTTTCCCCTCTCCTGTTGTCTGTGTTATCGTCAGTCTGTTCTTGTTCATGGTGGCGCGTCTTTTTTTCCCCTTTGCCCTGTGCCTTTGACCTCTCCATTCACCAGATTGTATCATTTTTCCTGTGTCTGTCTCCCTTCTATGGGGATTGTCACTCTCATTTGTCTGTCCTGGTCTAGGAGCGATGTCTGTCTGACTGTTGCCTTTCTGTCTGTGTGGTCCTGTCCTGTTATCTTCCTTGGTTTTCTTTTTGTGTCTGTGTTTAGTGTTTGACTGGTCACTGCTGCCTGCTCTGTGTTTGTCCAGTCCTCTGTCTCCGTGTTCCTTCTTTTCCACAATCACTTTTATGCCAAGGGATCTTTCCGACGTCTTTAACACTTTGCCATCATTCTCCTCTTGATTTGCCGTTGCTGTGTATTTTTCTGACACTGTCTCACATTTCTGTGAGCGATTTCCTGACTGTTTGACATTCATCTTCTTCTGTTGCAGTCCATAAGTCTGACTGTTTGTGCCTGACTCTGGATCGTCATTGGAACTGGCCGATTCCTCTTCACTCTTGGGGTCTTCAGAGTTCTTCCTGTCCTTCCCTTTACCCACAGGCTTGTGGGGTTTTGTGGAACATTTGTCAGAAAGGCACCCATCCATCGCTTTTAGTTTTTCTGAAGCTTTGCGTGACTTCTTGTTCACATATTTCTGGATTTTATTCAGTCTGGAACTTGAGAAACTCTTCTCTCGTTTACAGTTGCCCAGAGGAGCCCGTTCAGGCGATCTTGAAGAGGATCGACGAGGACTGTGGTGATTCTGTTCATCGTCATCGTCATCCACACCGTCTTTGTTATCAGTATGGAGATTGCCGGTCAATGGATGATTATCGTCAGTGTCCATGAAGTCATCTGACTGATCAGAGGACACAGAACTGAGCACCTGTTTCTTCTGGCGCTTCCTCTTGATGACTATGGTCAGCTGGCTGTAGTCACACCCACCGGCACTGTCGGAATCCGTCTGTCTGTCACGTTTGGGGGGCTGGCTACTGGCTTGTGACGAACGGCCCGGAGACGTACTGGTCTGGGGCAGACAGCCTTGAGACGTATGCTCCTGGGGCGTATGGTCCTGCACTCGTGGCGTGGCGGTGACAAGACGTGTGGTGGTATGCTGACGTTTCCAGGTCTTTCTGGACGTGTGGGGCTCGTGTGTCTCTGGTGACGAAGAGGACGATGGAGACACAGAACGCTGTCTGATGCTGTTTCTTCTTTCTGTCTGTCGACTTCTGTCTGTCCTCTCTCTGTCTGTTCTCTCTCTGTCTATCCTCTCTCTGTCTGTTCTCTCTCTGTCTAAGGGCCAGGGTTCTGGTGTTCTGCATCTGGAGATAGAAACGCAACACATCTTTCTAAGATTTTGTGTAGTTGGGGATAAGGGTGGGAGGGTGGTAGAATAAGTTCGGTATATGAGAACTATGGGGGACAGAACATTTCAAATGAGATCTGAGACAAATGAAGTCTTCTGAAAATTAGTTTAATGAAAACAAAAATCGATGACTATCGCCGTGAAGCACTGATATGTCTGCCTGTAAGGAAAGCTTTTATAATCCTCTTGAGTAAAAAGAAAAACTTGTGATGTTCACTGAATACACTACATCAGCAAACTCCATCAGCAAATCTGTTGTGAAAAAAGAAAAAAAACTTCTGATATTCACTGAATATATTAAATCAACAAAGCTATTTGATCTTCATTCAAGAAAAAAAAAAAACTTCTGATATTTACTGAATATATTAAATCAACAAAGCTATTTGATCTTCATTCAAGAAAAAAAAAAACTTCTGATATTCACTGAATACATTATATCAACAAAGCGTATCAGCAAAGCTGTTTGATATTCTTTGAAGAAAAACAAAAACTTATGATATTCACTAAATTCATTGTATCAGCAAATCCTTTGATATTCTTTGAGGAAAAAAATGTGACATTCACTTAATTCATGACATCAGCAAAACGTATCAGCAAAAGTGTTTGATATTCTTTGAGGAAAAAGACAAGCTTCTGTATTCAATGACACAAAAACCAAAAGAAAAACGAATACATTTCTTTGAATTGGTGCGTAAGTAAAGCTTGATCCTTTTCTTTTAACCAAAAGAAAGGTGCATGGTATGTGCAATACACAATAGTCTATTATTATGCATGGACAGCTGGTAGACTGTTGATGTAGGAGGAAACCCATCAGATCTAGCTTAAAGACAGTAGGAAGACCCACGTTTTCTGTGTTTATTGTGTGCATTGTTGTGTATTACTTGTGGTGGCTATGTCTATATATTTTACTGTAACTGTTTACCTTTATTGTGTGGATTGTTGTGTATTACTTGTGGTGGCTATGTCTATATATTTTACTGTAACTGTTTACCTTTATTGTGTGGATTGTTGTGTATTACTTGTGGTGGCTATGTCTATATATTTTACTGTAACTGTTTACCTTTATTGTGTGGATTGTTGTGTTTTACTTGTGGTGGCTATGTCTATATATTTTACTGTAACACTGTTTGAACATAAGTTTTATTATGTCACCCACAAAAGACGTCGTAGTATCTCCCTAACAAATAATGGTCCGTTTATTTAAATCTGTCTCATTCCGGTCCATTATTACTCAAGGATCTATAACTTTTAAAAGGGGGCAGAGGGTCAAGACTTCTCTATGGAATGTTGTCTGTGAACTTCTGTAGACTTTAAAAAATATGTCAGTGTCAGGAATCTGTTAAGTTTGAGTGAACACGTCATTTTGCTGGGGGACGGGAGGGGGGTCATGGGAGTCAAATATTAGAAGACAGAACATCTGTATTACTTTCAATTTTCACGAAATTTGAGACTTAGACGAGAGACCACCTCTTTCCATGTTATTCAATTGTGTAGAATTTGTCTTAAACTGTTAAAGTGTTTAAATTCCATTCAGTTGGTGCTGTGTACAGATCCACTGACTGCTAAGAGCTATGTCCCAACTTTTAGTTAAGGGTGCTTAGGAGCGGTAAGCCCATGTAATTATTGTAATTAATTAATCACTGTTTCGACCTCATAAAGTATTACAAATAATCATAGCTTTTCGAGATAAGCAATGCCTGTGTGTTGCAAATTACAAGCAAGAACTCCAGGAGTTTTGGAATTTAGAGTGTTTTTATTTTTTTTATTTTTTTTTTTTTGGTTGTTGTTTTGTTTTGTTTTTGTTTGTTTTTACTCTTGTACGAGTTTGATTTTGGCTTGTTAAAGTAGCCTAATTAATTTCTGGGATAATTACTAAAAGTGTAATAAATGATCATGGTTTTTCATGTTGAGTCTGGAGTCTGTATGTGGAAAATTGAAAGCCAGAATTCCAGCTATGGTGGATGTTAAAGTGGTTTTAGGACTGTTGTGTAGTGTTTTTTTTAACTTGTTCAGGAATTAATCACTGGGTTAATTACCGAAACTGTTATGGCTAATCACAGATGAGTAGTATCAGAAGTCTGTGTTTGGCAAATTACAAGCTAGACTACCAGCTATTATGGAAGTCGTAATAACTTTAGTAACCTCACGTAATGACTTAAATCCTATCCTCACGTGTTAGTTTAACTGATAAACTTTTTAATTACATTTTTATCAATTAGTGCACAGATCCATCCACACACTTTCGTTTTAAGTTGTGTTAATGTTATGCTTATAAAAACGTTTCCGGTAATTTTCGATTTTGCTTACTGGTTCAGCCTTCATAAAGCTACGTCATTCTATATAAATTTTACAAGTCATGAATTCACAAGTAATGACCTGGCTCTGGCCTGCCCCCTATGAGTGTAAGGAGTTAACGGCCCAAAAACAAGCTTTTGCTGTCCGGCTTTGCCCAGAATTTCTTGATATTGTCACTTCATTTTCACAAAATGAAGACAACTGTCCACAGTTTCTACTTTTCAGTGATCTTACTCGCATAGCCTAGGTGTAATGATCATTTTCAAAAGATGAAAAATGTTATCACGTCTTCTAAAGCTAGAGTGGCTTGCTGTTTTTGTCTGATATGATTTTATTTAAGTGTACTGTAGTTTAGTTAAATGTTGTGTCATTACTAGTTTTTGCTGAAAACCACACTGAACAATCACAGTAAAATTATGGATCTAAATTAGTAAACTTGCATGCTTGCGAAAGTCAAGTGCACGATGATGATGCCATCAATGGTACTTGAAAAATTGACTCACGTTCGTGCCCAACGGCCAATGTCACCAAGACCAACTTTTCAATGATCAGTGATTTATTAAGGCAAACAATTTGTCATGTAGCTA
>JAPXFY010000020.1:69949601-69959601 GCA_030674185.1 Monoplex corrugatus
GATTCCCTGTCATTCCTGCCTATGGTGCTGTCGGACCCCAGCGCTTGTCTTGTAATTAAATAATAATAATAATTACAATATTTATATAGCGCAAAATCTTGATAAAATCAAATCTAAGCGCTGAACAGACACACACGCACGCACGCACACACACACATGCACACACACACACACACACACACACACACACACACACACACACACACACACACACACACACACACACACACACACACACGCATGGCTATAAATGGGGAGAAAGAATAAAAACAATGGAAAATTATAGAGAGCATCTTGTCTGGTTGTATTAGACAGGAGTTCTGATTCTATTTTCGTGTTTTTCTGGTTCCGGTTTGCTTGAACGCGGGCGGTCGCGTTTGTTTTGGAATCACTGACACACAAAACTTAGGACAAAACAACAACACACCTTCCCTGACACACACAAAACTTAGGACAAAACAACAACACACCTTCCCTGACACACACAGAATGTAGGACAAAACAACAACACACCTTCCCTGACACACACACGAACCAGGACAAACAACAACACACCTTCCCTGACACACACACGAACCAGGACAAACAACAACACACCTTCCCTGATACACACACGAAACAGGACAAACAACAACACACCTTCCCTGATACACACACGAACCAGGACAAACAACAACACACCTTCCCTGACACACACACAAAACTTAGGACAAACAACAACACACCTTCCCTGACACACACACGAACCAGGACAAACAACAACACACCTTCCCTGATACACACACGAAACAGGACAAACAACAACACACCTTCCCTGACACACACACGAACCAGGACAAACAACAACACACCTTCCCTGATACACACACGAAACAGGACAAACAACAACACACCTTCCCTGATACACACACGAACCAGGACAAACAACAACACACCTTTCCTGACACACACACGAAACAGGACAAACAACAACACACCTTCCCTGACACACACACGAAACAGGACAAACAACAACACACCTTTCCTGACACACACACGAACCAGGACAAACAACAACACACCTTCCCTGACACACACACGAAACAGGACAAACAACAACACACCTTTCCTGACACACACACGAAACAGGACAAACAACAACACACCTTCCCTGACACACACACGAAACAGGACAAACAACAACACACCTTCCCTGATACACACACAGAATGTAGGACAAACAACAACACACCTTCCCTGATACACACACGAAACAGGACAAACAACAACACACCTTCCCTGATACACACACGAAACAGGACAAACAACAACACACCTTCCCTGATACACACACGAAACAGGACAAACAACAACACACCTTCCCTGATACACACACGAAACAGGACAAACAACAACACACCTTCCCTGATACACACACGAAACAGGACAAACAACAACACACCTTCCCTGATACACACACGAAACAGGACAAACAACAACACACCTTCCCTGATACACACACAGAATGTAGGACAAACAACAACACACCTTCCCTGATACACACACGAAACAGGACAAACAACAACACACCTTCCCTGATACACACACGAAACAGGACAAACAACAACACACCTTCCCTGATACACACACGAAACAGGACAAACAACAACACACCTTCCCTGACACACACACAACTTAGGACAAAACAACACACCTTCCCTGACACACACAGGTTTTAGGACAAAACAACAAACAACACACCTTCCCTGACACACACACAACTTAGGACAAAACAACAAACAACACACCTTCCCTGACACACAAAACTTAGGACAAAACAACAACACACCTTTCCTGACACACACACAAAACTTAGGACAAAACAACAACAACACCTTTCCTGACACACACACAACTTAGGACAAAACAACAAACAACACACCTTCCCTGACACACAAAACTTAGGACAAAACAACAACACACCTTTCCTGACACACACACAAAACTTAGGACAAAACAACAACACACCTTTCCTGACACACACAGGTTTTAGGACAAAACAACAAACAACACACCTTCCCTGACACACAAAACTTAAGACAAAACAACAACAACACCTTCCCTGACACACACAAAACTTAAGATAACACAACAACACACCTTTCCTGACACACACAAAACTTAGGACAAAACAACAACACACCTTCCCTGACACACACACAACTTAGGACAAAACAACAACACACCTTCCCTGACGTTTCGGTGAGCTGGAGACAATGGCTTCCTGTAGGCCTACACACAGCGTATCACATGCCACTGGCACACATAACATACATTCTGCGAGGCACAGATCTATACAAACGACTTAGGAACCAAAACAGGAAAACAAACATCTACCATTATACTTGTCTTAAACACTGAAATCGATTTTGTTTGAGAGAGATATCCAGCTCCGACTCAGAAATAGAGAGAAAGAGAGAGAGAGAGAGGTGGGGAGAGAGAGAGAGAGAAGGAGGGGAGAGAGGGGGGACAGAGAGAGAAAAGGGGGAGAGAGAAAGAGAGAGAGGGAGAAAGAGAGAGAGACAGAGACACAGAGAGAGAAGGGGAGAGAGAGAGAAAGAGAAAGAAAGAGAGAGGGAGAGGGAGAGAGACACAGAGAGAGACAGACAGAGAGAAAGAGACACAGAGAGAGAAGGGAGAGAGAAGAGAGAAAGAGAAAGAAAGAGAGAGAGGGGGAAAGAGACAGAGAGACAGACAGACAGAGAGAAAGACAGAGAGAGACAGACAGACAGAAAGAAAGAGAGAGAGAGAGAGAAGAGCTGCAGAAGAGAAAGTCAAGACAGCCAATTGAGGCCAATCCATACAGATGGCAGAGTGAGATCAGGGCGTGGCGCTGCTAACGATCCACTGCCAGCAAGCATCTCCCCACACACACAACTGTCGGCATCTCTGTACACAAACAGACTGTGCAACTTGCCCTCACAGACACCACTTCACAGACCGACAACCGAAACCACATCTCTCATCATCACCTTTCTCTCTATATATGCACCATTGTCGTTCCAAACAGTCATAAGCCCTGATGTGGCACCTTGGTCACAACGGGAAAGGTGAGAAGGAAAGAAAGGACCAGGTAGACCCAGGGAGAAAATATTGGATGGACTTGCAGGGTGGCTGAAGACGGAGAAGGTGGAAAATGTGCTAGCGGCAAGCAAGGGACAGATACGTATGGAGGGCCAAGATCGCCTACGCCATGCGGCAGGGCACTTGATGATGATGATGATGATGGATGATGATGATGATGATGATGATGATGATGATGATGATGATGATGATGATGATGATGATGATGATGATGATGATGATGATGATGGCTCTAGGCAGTCGGCTGGGCTTTAAAACAAAAATAGCAATAACAGTCACACGCTTACGCCTTTCAAAGTTTTCAAAACTTGTTGTCCTGGGCCCTTTACAGCGCTTCATGCGCTGAGTCGCCGCAGCAAGAGATGGAATTTAAAATCTGGAGTTTTGTTCAAGAGGGATTCATCCCACTTGGACAATTCCGTATGCGCTCCACCCAAATCTGCCAACAGTTATTTCGCAGACTCCTTAAGCCAGCAGAAAAACCAGGCACGATCCATTTACATCAGCCATACCTCTTGATGAAACATTTCCCATTCAGTCAATCATATGCTTATAGTTTTATATTTATGTAGGGATGTATTTGTATTCAGGTGTAGGTCTGTGTGTAGATATATGTATGAATGTATGCAGATATATATATATATATATATATATATATATATATATATATATATATATATACATACATACATACATATGTGACCTCCCACCACGAAATCAATCTTAACTAGCATTTCGGGCATTTTGAGATATACATATCACTGGAAAGTGTACATTCTGCTGATTATTTTGGTACTTGAATAAAGCTTGTACTCAAATAAATGTAGAAGTTGTGTATGTTTAAAGTCATTAAGTTGTATGACGGCCATTTTGAGAAAATGGCCGATAAAGTTTTTGTGTGCTCTCCTACACATTTTCCTTTAATTTCTTTATTTGGTGGTTTGACCAATTTGTTTCTAATTTTCGCTGTCATTATCTGAAAGGTGCACCAAAGAGCTTTCCATCAGTATATTACATGTGCGGATACTGTACAGGTTACGGTTCATAATAAGAGACAAAAATAGGTACTTTTGGTAGGAAATTGCGTTCTTTCTGCTGCGATCAGTGCATTGAAATACCGATTTAATTGATTAATAATGTTTTTTTGAGAAAAAATTTCTGTGGGGGATAGATTATAGTCTACAGAAATCAATTTTGAGAAAAAGTCAAAACACCCCAGACAGACTCTCAGTCACTTTTTGAGCTCCTAGTGCTGTTCGACTGACTGCGAGTTAAGACTGATTTCGTGGTGGGAGGTCACATTTGTATTTTGCGTGTGTGTGTGTGTGTGTGAGTGTATGTATATGGATATGTGTGTGTAGGTGTGTATGAATTTGTACGTATGTGTATGCATTATTTAATAGTAAGATACTTTACATTCCAAAAACTACTCTTAGTGCATCACAGTTTTCATAGTTTTAGCCCTGGACCCTCTTCAAAATAAAACAATACCAATATGGCATGACAACTTTTCAAATTGCAGAATTCATCTCACATCCCGTCTGCAATCATATTTGCCTCCCCTCTCGCCAGTTCTTACAATTACTCACAAAAACATGATTTCATTCTAGTCCTATTCTCCCATTGCACAAAGCATCAGGAAAGTTTTAGCATTTTTCTCCTTATTTTTGTATTTGTTGTTTGTTCGTTTGTGATCTTACGTTTACGCTTGACAAAGGCCAGTTGGCCGAAAATTTGCGCCGGTCTTGTCTGGTTATATTATTAAATACGTGTTCTGATTCTATTTTCGTGCTTTTTCTGATTCCTGAAAGAAAATAAAAGAAAACGAAAAAGGAAAAATATTATGCATTGGCACGGTCTTGAAATAGGGTTACGGGGAAAAGGATGTAATGAAACAGAGAGCTGACATCATCACAATTATCATCATCATCATCATCATTATCATCATCAGTCCCATAGTCTGGTTGACCGTTGGGGCACCACTGAAGATTTTGCAACCAACTTCCTCCACTCCTCACGGTCCTCAGCTTTCCGCAGAATGATGTTCCATTCAAGGCCAGTCCACTCTCTGATACTGTCTTCCCATCTTTTTCTCTGTCTGCCTCTTCGTCTCCCTCCCTGTACTGTTCCCTGCAAGACGGTCTTGGCCTGTCCAGATGATCGTGTGACGTGCCCGCACCACCTCAGTTTGTGTCTTTTCACTGAAGTCAGGAGGTCTTCATACAATTATAGGAGCATTTAAATGGACAGCGAACAAAGGCAGTTTTGAGACATAAACAGAGTGTGACATATCCAGTTACTTATCTCTGTGCGTGTCTCTGATCTGGTGGTAATGGCAGTGTATGATTTAAAAGACATAGTCAGAGTGTGACACAGTGAGTTCCCTGTCTCTGTATGTCTGGGATCCTGTGGAAATGTCAGTGTAAGACATGGACAGTCTTGGATAGCGAATGACCTATCTCTGTGCATGTACTGAGTCTATCCCGTGGAATTGGCAGTGTAAGACAAACAGAGTGTTGGACAGCCCACTGCGGAGTCTCTGGGAATGCGCGAGCTGATATGCTTGTTAAGGAGGGAGCCAGACAAGAACAACCTAACAATAGCGTCAGCTACAGTGAGAAGAGGAGCATCATCAGGGCGCTTTCCATGCCGAGACGACACAGGGATGACTACCACCTGTTGTCTAGAGAGCAGCAAGTTGCCCTGGTGAGGTTGCGCACTGGTCACAATAGGCTGAACAGCCACATGTACCGCAAACTGAAGCTGGCGCCCTCCCCAACCTGTCCCTGCGGTCAAGAAGACCAAACCACGGAGCATATACTCCAAAGATGTCCCCTTCAGCAGGTGGCAAGACAGGACGTGTGGCCGACAGACACTCCGCTGACAACCAAACTCCATGGCTGCAGACAGGAGCTGGAAAAGACGGCTGCATTCATCGCCCGGACTCAGATGATTGTGTAGCAGCGTACGCCAAGAAGAAGAAGAAGGACAGCGAGTTGCCTATCTCTGTGTATGTCTTGAGTCTATCGCCATGTGTGACTCAAAATGCATACAGAGTGTAGCATAGCAAGTCCCCTGTCTTTCTGTGTGTATGATCATAGCGAGTTCCCTGTCTCTGTGTGTATGATCATAGCAAGTCCCCTGTCTCTCTGTGTGTATGATCATAACGAGTTCCCTGTCTCTGTGTGTATGATCATAGCGAGTCCCCTGTCTCTGTGTGTATGATCATAACGAGTCCCCTGTCTCTGTGTGTATGATCATAGCGAGTCCCCTGTCTCTGTGTGTATGATCATAGCGAGTTCCCTGTCTCTGTGTGTATGATCATAGCGAGTCCCCTGTCTCTGTGTGTATGTCTCTGGATCTGTCCTGTGGAAATGGTAGTGTGTGACTCAACTGTTCCATAACAACAGTCACAGATCAATATCAAAAACTCCATGCTGACTCTGGCACACATGTGAGGCTCTGTGTAAACTTCATACACTGAACACAAAGTGCTGCTGCATGTTGAGGTGTTAAGAAAGTCAATAAATGTTAAACGTTCCTGCTTGAAAAAGAATCTATGGCGGTATTGATTATTGTAGGCGTGACATACAACACTGTAGCCGGGTCGTCAGGGAAAACACACAATTCAGGGGAGGACCAGGAATATTCCTGTGTGAATGTCAGGCTATAACTTTTCGATGATCATGGTGTGGCACTAGAAGACAAGTTGTTCAAGATGGGAAAATAAAACTGTTGGATCATTAACAATCTGTCTTCTCATCATCAGGTGCCCTGCCGCATGTCGTTGGCGATCATGGACTTCCATCTGCCTCTATCTCTCGTTGCCCCTAGCATCTCCCCCACCCTCCTCGTCCCCAGCCACTCTGCAAGTCCGTCCAGCATTTTCTCTTTGGGTCTACCCGGTGCTCTCTTTCCCTCCAGCTTTCCCGTTGTGACCAGGTGCTCCAAATCCCCCTTCCTCATAAAATGGCCTATAAATGTTGCCTGTCTTTTCCTAATCTTCCTTATGAGTGATCTACTTGTGTCTGCCTCCATCAAGACTGTCTCGTTTGTTTTCTTTGCTGTCCATGGAACTCTCAACATTCTTCTTAGAAACCACATCTCGGCTGCCTCAATCCTGCTCTGGCTTTGCTTGCTGACTGTCCACGCCTCGCATCCGTACAACAGTATTGGTTCTATATAACATTCAAGAACTCTCTTCCTGATATTAATTGACAGGCATTTGTTGGTAAGAATGCTTGTCATCTTCTTGAATGCTGATTTGGCTTGGCCGATTCTGCCGGCTATTTCTGATGAATCTGTCTTCTATCACATGTCAACCACGATTTCACTCTCTTCTATCATGGACAGTTGATTTTCGCTCATGATAGGAGAGAGTCAAGTTTGGTTTACTTTTGGTAGGTGATATATTGTTCATGATAGGAGAGAGTCAAGTTGTGGTTAACATGTGATATGCAGGAATAACGTTATGGTTTACACGTAATAGGAGAGAATAACATGGTGGTTTGCATGTGATAGGAGACACTAATGTTGTGGTTTACATATAACATGAAGGAATAACCTTGTGGTTTACATATGACATGAAGGAATAACCTTGTGGTTTACATATGACATGAAGGAATAACGTTGTGGTTTACATATGATATGAAGGAATAACCTTGTGGTTTACATGTGATATGAAGGAATAACGTTGAGGTTTACATGTGATATGAAGGAATAACGTTGAGGTTTACATGTGATAGGAGAGAATAACGTTGTGGTTTACATGTGATATGAAAGAATAACGTTGTGGTTTACATGTGATATGAAAGAATAACGTTGTGATTTACATGTGATATGAAAGAATAACGTTATGATTTACATGTGATAGGAGAGAATAACGTTGTGGTTTACATGTGATATGACGGAATAACGTTGAGGTTTACATGTGATAGGAGAGAATAACGTTGTGGTTTACATGTGATATGAAAGAATAACGTTGTGGTTTACATGTGATATGAAAGAATAACGTTATGATTTACATGTGATAGGAGAGAATGACGCTGTGGTTTACATGTGACATGAAGGAATGATGCTGTGCTTTACATGTGATAGGACAGAATGACGTTGTGGTTTACATGTGATATGAAGGAATAACGTTGTGGTTTACAGTGATAGAAACTAACATTGTCCATGATAAAACAGAGTAATGTCTGGTTTACGTTTAATAGGAGATTACGTATACTGTTTAGGATATGAGAGGACATTTCTCCTTCAATATGAGTCAGTCCAGATATGAGGGACGCATCCTTGTCCTTTACCCAGGAGGACAAACAACAGCAAGTGTCCCCACTGGAAGACACTGTACAAACTACCGTGCTGAGACAGAAGCACTCATGCAGGCGGCCTCCATGATTCAGGCTACAGACTGTGACTGCAGACAAGTTGTCTTCTTGCCTGATGCCCTCTCGTGCTGCAGGCATGCCAGAACAACACGCTCCCCCTCCTGTCTAGAGCTTTGCACCAGGTTGCCACAACCAGAAGAGCAGTTCTGCAGTGGATTCCAGCCCACTGCGGAGTCTCTGGGAATGAGTGAGCTGATATCCTTGCTAAGGAGGGAGCCAGAGAAGAACAACCTAACAACAGCGTCAGCTACAGTGAGAAGAGAACAACAGCGTCAGCTACAATGAGAAGAGGAGCATCATCAGGGCACTTTCCATGCCGAGACGACACAGGGATGACTACCACCTGTTGTCTAGAGAGCAGCAAGTTGCCCTGGTGAGGTTGCGCACTGGTCACAATAGGCTGAACAGCCACATGGACCGCAAACTGAAGCTGGCGCCCTCCCCAACGAGTCCCTGCGGTCAAGAAGACCAAACCATGGAGCATATACTCCAAAGATGTCCCCTTCAGCAGGTGGCAAGACAGGACGTGTGGCCGACAGACACTCCGCTGACAACCAAACTCCATGGCTACAGACAGGAGCTGGAAAAGACGGCTGCATTCATCGCCCGGACTCAGATGATTGTGTAGCAGCGTATGCCAAGAAGAAGATATGAGGGACTGTCCATTAAAAATACCTGCACCGATTTTCAAGACACATTGTGCGATCGAAATATGAGGGATAAACCTCTTGATTTAAGTACGTTTGGAGTTTTTTCATGACAGATCGTCGCACTTCTAATACTCCATAATTTGATGTGCTCCATTCAAGTCTGCCAGTAATGATGTGGCAGACTCCTTGGCCCTGCACATAATCCTCAGGTAATATCTTAAAATAGGAAGGGGGTGGGGGTTAAGGACCCATAAAACACAATAACAGATAATGATGTCCATATTAATGACACATAACGATGCCCATATCAGTAACAATGATGCCCTTATCAATAACAGATAATAATGTCCATGTCAATAACAGATAATGATGCCCATATCAATAACAGATAATGATGTCCATATCAATAACAGATAATGATGCCCATATCAATAACAGATAATGATGCCCATGTCAATAACAGATAATGATGCCCATATCAATAACAATGATGCCCATATCAATAACAGATGATGCCCATATCAATAACAGATAACGATGCCCATATCAATAACAGATAACGATGCCCATATCAATAACAGATAATGATGCCCATATCAATAACAGATAATGATGCCCATATCAATACCAATGATGTCCATATCAATAACAGATAATGATGCCCATATCAATAACAGATGATGCCCATATCAATAACAGATAATGATGCCCATATCAATAACAGATAACGATAACCCATATCAATAACAGATAATGATGTCCATATCAATAACAGATAATGATGTCCATATCAATAACAGATGATGCCCATATCAATAACAGATAACGATGCCCATATCA
>JAPXFY010000020.1:69964601-69969601 GCA_030674185.1 Monoplex corrugatus
CTCTGTCTCTGTCTGTCTGTCTGTCTCTCTGTTTGTCCCTGTCTGCCCCTGTCTCTCTGTCTCTGTCTGTCTGTCTGTCTCTCTGTCTCTCTCTCTCTGTCTGTTTCTGTCTGTCTGTCTCTCTGTCTCTGTCTCTCTCTCTGTCCCCTCTCTCTCTTTATCTCTCTCTCTGTGTCTCCTACCTCTCCTCTCTGTCTCTCTTTCTCTCTCTCTCAGTCTGTCTCCCTCTCTCTGTCTCTCTGTCTTTCTGTCTCTCTCTCTCTCTCTCTCTCTCTCTCTTCTCTGTCTGTTTGTCTTTCCCGTCTTTCTGTCTCTATGTCTCTCTGTCTCTGTCTCTCTGTCTCTCTGTCTCTGTCTCTGTCTGTCTGTCTGTCTGTCTCTCTGTTGTATCTCTCTCACACACACACACACACACAGCACACAACACACACACACACACACACACACAACACACACACACACACACACACACACAGACACACACACAGACACAACACACACACACACACAGACACACACACACACACAGACACACACACACACACAGACACACACACACACACACAGACACACACACACACAACACACACACACACACACACACACACACACACACACACACACACACACACACACACACACACACACACACACAGTGTTGTAGGCTGTAATGCCCTGTAATCAGAGAAGTGATTGTTTACGGTATGTCAGTGACTTTTGATAACACAGGGGTCGTGAGTTCCACCCTCAGGTAAACCACAGGTGTTACGGTGGCTGGCTGCTTCATATGATACAGCCCTGGACTCAACATCTGGCGTCTCGAGTTCAATCTCAACCCTTCATCATCATCATCATCAGGTGCCCTGCTGCATGGCGTTGGCGATCATGGACTTCCATCTGTCTCTATTTCTCGTTGCCCCTAGCATCTCCCCCACCCTCCTCGTCCCCAGCCACTCTGCGAGTCCGTCCAGCATTTTCTCCCTGGGTCTACCCGGTGCTCTCTTTCCCTCCAGCTTTCCCGTTGTGATCAGGTGCTCCAAATCCCCCTTCCTCATAAAATGGCCTATAAATGTTGCCTGTCTTTTCTTAATCTTCCATATGAGTGATCTACTTGTGTCTGCCTCCATCAAGACTGTCTCGTTTGTTTTCTTTGCTGTCCATGGAACTCTCAACATTCTTCTTAGAAACCGCATCTCGGCTGCCTCAATCTTGTTCTGGCTTTGTTTGTTGACTGTCCACGCCTCGCATCCGTACAACAGTATTGGTTCTATATAACATTTAAGAACTCTCTTTCTTATGTTAATTGATAGGCATTTATTGGTAAGGATGCTTGTCATGTTCTTGAATGCTGTTTTGGCTTGGCCGATTCTGCCGGCTATTTCTGATGTGCATCTACCGGCTGATGAAATGACCGTTCCCAGGTATTTGAACTTATTAATCTGTGTCAAGGTTGTGCTATTTGCTGCTATTTTGCATGAGGAGATTTCATGTTTTTTACTGATCACCATGACCTCAGTCTTCCTGCTGTTTAGTTCCAACCCCTTACCTTTGCTTTCTGTTTCTAGTATATTCACAACCCTTAACGGTAACAAAAAAAGGTCTGTTCGTTGCCCATCTTAATATTTCCATCATTCTGGTGGCGTCAGCTTAGTGCTGTACAGAACCCACCCCCCCTTACCCCTTCCCATTTCAAGAATTTGCCAGCGTATATGGGATTGCGCAGGTCCAGAGAGCCCGCCAGATGATTGCTGGTAGATTTGGGTGGAGCGCATATGTGTTTGTCACGTATCCCTTTTGAATAACTCCAAAACTTACAGTGGTTGTCTTAGTGTGTGTGTGTGTGTGTGTGTGTGTGTGTATGTGTGTGTGTGTGTGTGTGTGTGTGTGTGTGTGTGTGTTTGAGGTTGTGTGAATGTGTGTGTGTGTATGAGAGTGTGGATATGTGTGCGACTGTGTGTGTGTGTGTGTGTGTGTGTGTGTGTGTGTGTGTGTGTGTGTGTGTGTGTGTGTGTGTATGTGTGTATGCAAGTGTGTGTGTTTGTGAATGTGTGTGTATGAGTGTGTGGATATGTGTGTGCGACTGTGTGAGTGTGTTGTGTGTGGTGTGTGTGTGTGGTGTGTGTGTGTGTGTGTGTGAGTGTGTGTGTGTGTGTGTGTGTGTGTATGTGCGCGCGCGTGTGTGTGTGTGTGTGTGTGCATGAGCCTAAACATGTATGTCAGAAAAAAATCATGAAAAATGTGAACATGTTGGATTGTGACAGGCACTTTTATCATTGATATGAACTTTAATCACAACTTCTATGTTTTAATAGCTATGCTTTGTTGTTAGTCGACATTCTGATTTTACTTGAGAAAGACATTAAAGTCGAAAATTTGACCCCTCTACAAGCCCTGTTGTGCACTGTAAGAAAGTGGTTGTCTAAGTGAAAGGGCTTCCTCCAACTGACTTTTCTATTGTCTGGTCCAAAGCAAAATTCACATTCAAACTCATCATTCATTTCAGTGACAGTCACTGTAGTTATGAAATTTGTCATTGATCACGCAGTCATCAGTTTGCGATAGATACTGAAATAACAATAATTGTTTTGGCGAAGTGTTGAGCACACAATCTGCGGCTTACAGTTAAGGGGAAGGAACCGTGTGTATAACCGGTTACATGAACTTTGTTATCTCCCTTGGACCTTGAAACCGTCTCCTCCTGGATTGTAGTAGCTCTCTCTGTCTCTATCTCTGCTTATCCGTCTGTCTGTCTGTCTGTCTGTCTGTCTGTCTCTGTCTTTGTCTCTTACTCTGTGTCTGTCTCTGTCTCTACTGTGGTCTACATCATCATCATCATCATCAGGTGCCCTGAGGCATGGCGTTGGCGATTATGGACTTCCAACCATCTCTATCTCTCGTTGCCCCCAGCATCTCCCCCACCCTCCTCGTCCCCAGCCACTCTGCAAGTCCGTCCAGCATTCTTTCCCTGGGTCTACCCGGTGCTCTCTTTCCCTCCAGCTTTCCCGTTGTGACCAGGTGCTCCAAATCCCCCTTCCTCATAAAATGGCCTGTAAATGTTGCCTGTCTTTTCCTAATCTTCCTTATGAATGATCTACTTGTGTCTGCCTCCATCAAGACTGTCTCGTTTGTTTTCTTTGCTGTCCATGGAACTCTCAACATTCTTCTGAGAAACCACATCTCGGCTGCCTCAATCTTTCTCTGGCTTTGCTTGCTGACTGTCCACGCCTCGCATCCGTACAACAGTATTGGTTCTATATAACACTCAAGGACTCTCTTTCTGATGTTAATTGATCTATAGTGCAGGGTAAATGTGACACTTTTTAACTGCTCCCTGAGCGTGTAAGGGAATCTTTTGTTGTTATTGTTGTTGTTGTTGTTGTTGCAGGATTTCTTTTTTGCTTATTTTCTTGTTTTCATTATATTTGTTTTTCTTTTCTTCATTGCTGATCTTCATTATGCCATAAATGATCCGTCAATCTTCATTATGCCAGGGATTGTCCATCAATCTTCATTATGCCAGGGATTGTCCATCAATCTTCATTATACCAGGGATTGTCCATCAATCTTCATTATGCCAGGGATTTCTGTCAATCTTCATTATGCCAGGGATTGTCCATCAATCTTCATCATACCAGGTATTGTCCATCAATCTTCATTATACCACGGATTGTCCATCAATCTTCATTATGCCAGGGATTGTCCATCAATCTTCATCATACCAGGGATTGTCCATCAATCTTCATTATACCACGGATTGTCCAACAATCTTCATTATACCAGGCATTGTCCATCAATCTTCATTATACCAGGCATTGTCCATCAATCTTCATTATACCAGGGATTGTCCATCAATCTTCATTATGCCAGGGACTGTCCATCAATCTTCATTATGCCAGGGATTGTCCATCAATCTTCATTATGCCAGGGATTGTCCATCAATCTTCATTATGCCAGGGATTGTCCATCAATCTTCATTATACCACGGATTGTCCATCAATCTTCATTATGCCAGGGATTGTCCATCAATCTTCATTATGCCAGGGACTGTCCATCAATCTTCATTATGCCAGGGATTGTCCATCAATCTTCATTATACCAGGGATTGTCCATCAATCTTCATTATGCCAGGGACTGTCCATCAATCTTCATTATGCCAGGGATTGTCCATCAATCTTCATTATACCAGGGATTGTCCATCAATCTTCATTATGCCAGGGATTGTCCATCAATCTTCATTATACCACGGATTGTCCATCAATCTTCATTATGCCAGGGATTGTCCATCAATCTTCATTATACCACGGATTGTCCATCAATCTTCATTATACCAGGGATTGTCCATCAATCTTCATTATACCAGGGATTGTCCATCAATCTTCATTATGCCAGGGATTGTCCATCAATCTTCATTATGCCAGGGATTGTCCATCAATCTTCATTATGCCAGGGACTGTCCATCAATCTTCATTATGCCAGGGATTGTCCATCAATCTTCATTATGCCAGGGATTGTCCATCAATCTTCATTATGCCAGGGACTGTCCATCAATCTTCATTATGCCAGGGATTGTCCATCAATCTTCATTATGCCAGGGATTGTCCATCAATCTTCATTATACCAGGGATTGTCCATCAATCTTCATTATGCCAGGGATTGTCCATCAATCTTCATTATGCCAGGGATTGTCCATCAATCTTCATTATGCCAGGGATTGTCCATCAATCTTCATTATACCACGGATTGTCCATCAATCTTCATTATGCCAGGGATTGTCCATCAATCTTCATTATGCCAGGGATTGTCCATCAATCTTCATTATGCCAGGGATTGTCCATCAATCTTCATTATGCCAGGGATTGTCCATCAATCTTCATTATACCACGGATTGTCCATCAATCTTCATTATGCCAGGGATTGTCCATCAATCTTCATTATGCCAGGGATTGTCCATCAATCTTCATTATACTAGGGATTGTCCGTCAATCTTCACTATACCAGGG
>JAPXFY010000020.1:69974601-69982101 GCA_030674185.1 Monoplex corrugatus
CCCTCAGATACTCAAACTGCTTGCCGTCGGTATTCACACACTCCTCTAATCGAGAGCGGAATTAAGCATTATAATAATGATGCGATACTTACTGTATACCTACTTTTGCACCCCCCCTGTATGTCTCGGAATTAAGCATTATAATAATGATGTGATACTTACTGTATACCTACTTTTGCACCCCCCTGTATGTAAACAAACAGACAAACGAATACTTAAACAAACAAACGAACAAAAAACGAAGCAAGCAAGCAAGCAAAGAAAGAAAGAAACAAACAAAGAAATAATAATTTTTGCTCTCGATTAGAGGAGTGTGTGAATACCGACGGCAAGCAGTTTGAGTATCTGAGGGATTAAGGCTGTGCTTGTTATTACATGTATATACAATATTCATTTGTTTGTATAATATAAATATTGTAATTATTATTATTATTATAAGAACTGTATGACATCACTGTAATGACGAACACAATGTTTGTCAAGTCTTTTTCTCTTCTTGAGATCTAGGATCTGTATGATTTCAGAAATCCGTTTCCTGGACGAGATTAGAGTTGTGTCATCAGCAAGCATATGGCATTCCACAGAGTTTGACGTTACGCGCAACGGTAAATCACTGATGTAGATACAGAGATACAGAGTAAGATAGGGCCTTGGCTTGAACCTTGTGGTACACCAAATTGTATCCTTCCTTCAGAAGACAATTTGTTATAAGTATTTACATGATGAGAGAGTGGAGAGACAGCGACAGAACAGAGAGAATGAAGTACGATGAGAGAGAGAGAGTCAGAGAGAGAGACAGACAGAGAGAGAGACAGTGACAGAACAGAGAGAATGAAGTACCGATGAGAGAGAGAGAGAGAGAGTCACAGAGAGAGACAGACAGAGAGAGAGACAATGACAGAACAGAGAGAATGAAGTACGATGAGAGAGAGAGAGAGAGAGAGAGAGAGAGAGAGAGTCACAGAGAGAGACAGACAGAGAGAGAGACAGTGACAGAACAGAGAGAATGAAGTACGATGAGAGAGAGAGAGAGAGAGTGTCAGAGAGAGAGACAGACAGAGAGAGAGAGACAATGACAGAACAGAGAGAATGAAGTACGATGAGAGAGAGAGAGAGAGAGAGAGTCAGAGAGAGAGACAGACACAGAGAGAGAGAGACAGTGACAGAACAGAGAGAATGAAGTACGATGAGAGAGAGAGAGAGAGAGAGAGTCACAGAGAGAGACAGACACAGAGAGAGAGACAGTGACAGAACAGAGAGAATGAAGTACGATGAGAGAGAGAGAGAGAGTCACAGAGAGAGACAGACAGAGAGAGAGAGACAGTGACAGAACAGAGAGAATGAAGTACGATGAGAGAGAGAGAGAGAGAGAGAGTCAGTCAGAGAGAGAGACAGACAGACAGAGAGAGAGAGACAGTGACAGAACAGAGAGAATGAAGTACGATGAGAGAGAGAGAGAGTCGAGAGAGAGAGACAGACAGAGAGAGAGAGACAGTGACAGAACAGAGAGAATGAAGTACGATGAGAGAGAGAGAGAGAGAGAGTCAGAGAGAGAGACAGACACAGAGAGAGAGACAGTGACAGAACAGAGAGAATGAAGTACGATGAGAGAGAGAGAGACAGAGAGAGTCAGAGAGAGAGACAGCGAGAGAGATGATGAGAGAGTGGAGAGACAGTGACAGAACAGAGAGAATGAAGTACGATGAGAGAGAGAGAGAGAGACAGAAAGTGATAGAAAGAGAGGTACAAAGAAGACAGGGAAGGGGAGAGGGAGAGAAAGAAAGAGAGACAGAGAGGGAGGGAGAGAGAGACAGAGGCTGGATAGATATGTATCTGAAAGGGACCAGTAGAACGAGAAAACCAATGTAAGCGCGTATTTAACAAAACAAGACAAGCGCAAATTTTCGGCCAACCGGCCTTTGTCAAGCGCGAACGCACGGTCACAAACAGACCACAAACACCAAACAACGGATAATAAAAACAGGACTAAAAACTTCCCTGCTGCCTCGTCCAGTGGATAAAAAGGGACCAAATGGAATCTACCTATCTACCTACCTACCTATCTACCTATCTATCTATCTATCTATCTATCTGTCTGTCTGTCTATCTATCTATCTATCTATCTATCTATCTATCTATCTGTCTGTCTGTCTGTCTGTCTATCTATCTATATATCTATCTACCTATCTATCTATCTATCTATCTATCTGTCTATCTATCTATCTATCTGTCTGTCTGTCTGTCTGTCTGTCTATCTATCTATCTATCTATCTGTCTGTCTGCCTATCTATCTATCTATCTATCTATCTATCTATCAGTCGCACTTGTTTTGGATCATGTGTCTGAAAGTATGACTGGCTGTTAATCAGTACCTAGGTCGTCTTCAGAGATTTAAACAACTACATTTTTACAAAGAAGAGGCATGAAGGCATCGACATGCACATATGCTTATATTCGTTCATTGACACGAGCGTGCACACGTGCGCACACAGCACACGCACACGCACACACACACGCACACAAACTAATGGAAAGATTGATCTTAAACAGACTTTTACACTACTGTGATAAAAATAATGTTATTCCGGTAAACCAGGCGGGTTTTAGAAAAGGAGATCCGCAGTTGAACACCTGGTTAAACTTACGACTCAGATCAAACAACAGTTTGCCCGCAGAAAAAGTGTTTTAGCTACTTTCTTTGATGTAAAAAAAGCTTACGATCAAGTTTGGCATAAACGTTTATTGTTCAAGCTAAAATCTGTTGGTTTATCTGGCAATATGTACAATTACATTAAATCTTTTTTAGCTAATAGAACAATACAGGCTAGAGTGGGAGCTAGTTATTCTACTTCACGGCACCTCGACATGGGGATTCCACAAGGTTCAGTGATAGCACCTATTTTATTTAATATCCTTATACAGGATCTTCCTAAAGCTTTTTCAAATCGTGTTGTTTTAGTACAGTATGCTGATGATATATGCACTTGGATGAATATCACTTTAAAAAAGACAACTCCACAGAGAGCACGGAATTACATCAGGAAATTGTATCAAATTGATCTTGATAATCTTGGAAACTATATGTTAGAAAATGGTCTGTCGTTGTCAGCAGAAAAGACTAACATGATGCTGTTTGATCCTGGTGGTAACTCAAATAACTTGCCTACTTTCAAATTGCTTGGTGAAGTGTTAAATTACAAACAGGTCGTAAAATTTCTGGGAGTTTACATCACTTCGAAATTAAACTGGAATGTTCATTTTGATTATATTTTAACAAAAGCACGAAAAACCTTAAATTTTCTAAAGATAATAAGCAAATTATCCTGGGGAATGGATACAAATATACTGATTCATCTGTCAACAGCGCTGGTCAGGTCTAAATTATCCTACGCGCAAGAAGTTTTTTTCAATGCACCTAAATATTTACTAAAAAAGATTCAGAACTTGGACTGCAAAAGTCTTAAAATTGCACTAGGTGTACCAACTCATGCTTCTACTCTGGAAACGTACAAAGTTGCTGGAATTCTACCTCTAAACAACCATCGTGAGCTAGCTACAGCAAAGTTTGCAATTAGAACTACTTCACAAGCGAATAATTTTGTGAACAAAGAAATTAAAATCAGGTCTGATATTGACTTTCCAAAACGAGCAAAAAACATTTCATCACAAATTACAACCGCAACTTACATATCTGACCTGATCAAACAATCCAGCATAACTATGGATGAAATAGCCGAAAAACCAATGTTAACGCCTATCCCTACATGGGAAATGCTAAAGGCCACGTTTGATCTCGATTATGCAGACGTTAAAAAAGATGATAATGTCAACATTACGCTATCCACAGCTTGTGAACACATCGATGAAAAGTACCGTACCCACCTCCACATTTTTACTGATGGGTCAGTCTTAGCAAATCAGAGCGCTGGAGCAGCGTTTTATGTTCCAAAATTTAACATTAAAAAGTCTTTTTTCATTGGGGCAAATGTATCTATATATACAGCAGAATTGGTCGCTGTTGTTCAAGCGTTGCATTATTTAATAAGCCTTCGGCCTGTGCCTTTCAAAGTAGTTCTGTTTGTTGATTCAAAATCTGTATTATATGCCTTACAGTCTTTTGATACAGACACAAGACCTGATTTAATAATTGAGGCAAATCATCTAATACACTGTTTAAAGATAAATGGCTCGGAAATCAGTTTATGCTGGGTGCCTTCTCACGTTGGTCTTCACGGCAACAACGTAGTTGACAGAGCAGCTAAATCCGGTGCACTCCGTTTTGAAAATTCCATAGAATTACATGTTAACACCTCGGTAAAAGAAGCTTACAACTCGCTAGAATTAGCATCATGGATTCGATTTCATGAACATTTAAATGAAAAATTTGTGTCTCAAAAAAGAATCAAACTTTCAGTTCAAAATCTCTGTAAAAAAATGCAGTATTCTTCGATATATCATTTGAGATTAATTGTTACCACATATTTTCGTATTCAACTGAACGCTTTGAAAACAAAATATTGTAAAAACGTTTTATGTATTTGCGGTGAACAATTCACATTGTATCACTGTTTGTTTTACTGCAGAAAGCTTCGTTATTTTTTACCAAAGATGTTTACACAAGGAAACTATCTTGAAAAGCATTTTAAAGAAGTGATATCAGATCAAGTTCTGTTAGTTAAAATTTCAGAATCATTGGTTCACAGTCCTGTTAATGCGTTACTTTAAGGTTATTATTTTAATTATCATTGTCTTATTTTGTTTTGTTTTGCTTTTTATGACGATTTTTCTTTTACATTTGATGTTAGCGTTGTTCTAGTTTCATTTCTCTGATCATCCATATCATTTTTCTAAAGACCTTGCCGGTTCCTTTTAATTTTTTTTTCCGTCTCTTACTCTGTTCCCTTCTTTCCCCCTCCCCCCCCCCCCCCCCCCCCCAAATCATCCTCCATGCCATTTTTTATCCGTCTAATATCACTTATAGTGAAAAGACGTTAAATCAAGGAACGAACACACGCACACAACACCACACACACAGCACACACACACACACACACACA
This sequence comes from Monoplex corrugatus, assembly GCA_030674185.1. NCBI lineage: Eukaryota > Metazoa > Mollusca > Gastropoda > Littorinimorpha > Ranellidae > Monoplex > Monoplex corrugatus. The sequence continues at coordinate 69,979,659 of JAPXFY010000020.1, forward strand.
CACACACGCACACACACACACACCACACACACACACACACACACACACACACATACGCACACACACACACACACACACACACAACACGCACCACACACACACACACACACGCACGCACCACGCACAACACACACACACACACACGCACACACACACACACACACGCACACACACACACACACACACACACATACACACACACACACACACACACACACACACACACACACACACGCACACACACACACACACACACACACACACACATACACACACACACACGTTTCATCCAGAGAAAACACAGGAAGAGTCCAGACACTTCGTTAACCCTTTAACTCCCACACTCTATCCACCAACTGCTGAAACTTAACCTTTTTTGACTCCCTCACTTAACCTTTTTGACTCCACCAACTGCAGAAACTTAACCTTTTTTGACTCCCTCACTTAACCTTTTTGACTCCACCAACAGCAGAAACTTAGCCTTTTTTGACTCCCTCACTTAACCTTTTTGACTCCACCAACTGCAGAAACTTAACCTTTTTTGACTCCCTCACTTAACCTTTTTGACTCCACCAACTGCAGAAACTTAACCTTTTTTTACTCGCTCACTTAACCTTTTTGACTCCACCGACTGCAGAAACTTAACCTTTTTTGACTCCCTCACTTAACCTTTTTGACTCCACCAACTGCAGAAACTTAACCTTTTTTTACTCGCTCACTTAACCTTTTTGACTCCACCGACTGCAGAAACTTAACCTTTTTTGACTCCCTCACTTAACCTTTTTGACTCCACCAACTGCAGAAACTTAACCTTTTTGACTCCCTTCCTGTAGGAAGCTGGAGGATAGGGTGAGGGAGTCAAAAGGTTATGTTTCTGCTTTGTTAGCATGGCTGGCAATAGAGGATGCTGGTGGACAGGGTGCGGGAGTTAAAGAGTTATGCAGTTTGTGGACGACACACGGCTCCAACATCATCATCATGACCAACGGGTCATCACGATATCGCAAACACTGCTCTCTCTGTCACTTCTCATAATCACTAAGACTGTTTGGAGCTAAAAGTTTGCTGAAGAGGGATTCGACAAAAAACTTGGACAACTCCACATGCGCTCCACCCCAATCTGCCAGCAGTCATCTGGCACACTCATTGAACATGCGCAGAACCCTATGCGCTGGTAAGGCCTTGAAATGGGGAGAGGGGTAGAGGGAACCTATCAAACACTAAGCTTACACCACCAGAATGATGGAAACATTAAGATGGGTAGCCAAGAGGCCAGTCATCATCATCATCATCAGGTGCCCTGCCGCATGACATTGGCGATCATGGACTTCCATCTGTCTCTATCTCTCGTTGCCCCTAGCATCTCTCCTACCCTCCTCGTCCCCAGCCACTCTGCAAGTCCGTCCAGCATTTTCTCCCTGGGTCTACCTGGTGCTCTCTTTCCCTCCAGCTTTCCCGTTGTGACCAGGTGCTCCAAATCCCCCTTCCTCATAAAATGGCCTATAAATGTTGCCTGTCTTTTCCTACTCTTCCTTATGAGTGATCTACTTGTGTCTGCCTCCATCAAGACTGTCTCGTTTGTTTTCTTTGCTGTCCATGGAACTTTCAACATTCTTCTGAGAAACCACATCTCGGCTGCCTCAATCTTGCTCTGGCTTTGCTTGCTGACTGTCCACGCCTCGCATCCGTACAACAGTATGGATTCTATATAACACTCAAGGACTCTCTTTCTGATGTTAATTGATAGGCATTTGTTGGTAAGAATGCTTGTCATCTTCTTGAATGCTGTTTTGGCTTGGCCGATTCTGCGGGCTATTTCCGATGTACATCTGCCGTCTGATGAAATGACCGTTCCCAGGTTTTTGAACTTATTAACCTATGTCAAGGTTGTGCCATTTGCTGTTATTTTGCATAAGGGGATTTCATGTTTTTTACTGATCACCATGACTTCAGTCTTCCTGCTGTTTAGTTCCAACCTCTTACTTTTGCTTTCTATTTCTAGTATATTCACAAGGTTTTGTAGGTCCCTTTCATTTTTCTGCAATTAGCACGGTGTCATCTGCGTACCGAATGTTGTTTATCAGCGCAGAACCCTATGCGTTGGTAAGGCCTTGAAATGGGGAGAGGGGTAGAGGGAACCTATCAAACACTAAGCTGACACCACCAGAATGATGGAAACATTAAGATGGGTAGCCAACAGGCCAGTAGACCTATCAAACACTAAGCTGACACCACCAGAATGATGGAAACATTAAGATGGGCAGCCAACAGACCAGCTTTTGATGTTGTGGGTGGGATTGAACTGAAGATCTCAGATCTTGTGTCCACGGCTCTATCCAAAGGACCAAACAGCCCGCTGTAACAGTGTAACTCAGTAACAGTGGTTACAATAAAGTCAACAAAGTCAGCTATAGTGTGACTACATTCAGTAAATAAAGGAGAG
>JAPXFY010000020.1:69989601-70024601 GCA_030674185.1 Monoplex corrugatus
CACACACACACACACACACACACACACACACACACACACACACACACGCACGCACGCACGCAACACACACACACACACACACACGCACACACTCATACACACACACACATACACAACACACACACACACACACACACACACACACACACACACACACACACACACACACCAGACAACTAACATACACACACACACACACACACACACACACACACACACACACACACACACAGGGAACGAGAGAGAGCGTGAGAGAGAGAGAGGGGGGGAGAGAGAGAGGACGGGAGGCAGAGGCAGAGGCAGGGAAGAGATACCAAACGATGCATTACTCTAATCTTTATTTCTACGGTAGTAGATAGCTGGATTTTTTTTTTTTTTTTTTTTTTTTTTTTTTTACTTTTTTTTCCCCCATAGCCCTAAACACACCAGCGTTCTTAATCTATACAGATTTGGAACTGGAATTCGACATGAAGGTTATATGTACTCGGGCATTTCCTTATGCGCTGACGTAACCTTCAACTATAAAATGACTGGTCATTGAGCCAGTTTCAGTTTCAGTTTCAGTTTCAGTTTCTCAAGATGACGTCTCCGCGCTCGGAATGAATTCCATATGCACTAACGTCGCAGGTGCCACGTGTATGGTGACCTTGGCACATGCCTTAAACCTGCACATAAACCCATGAGCTGGCCAGGTCCTGAGGCCCTACCTAGACTATGTTTGACCTAGTCTATATTTTATACTGGTATTTTATCAGTCCACCACTGGAATAATCTTGGTTACATGTAAATGACATGTGTATGTGTACATCTTACATTTAAAAAGGAACATGTATATAAAGAAAATAAATAAATAAATAATTAAAGGCCTGACTCAGAACACGACTAGCTATTCTGTATAAACTCGTCTCACATGACAGAACGACCCCCCCCCCCTCCCCCCTTAGTCAGTGGCCAAATGCTCGGCCATCTATCAACTAGATGAAGCCAATATATGCCACTGTAATATTCTGCAAGAACAAATCCACAACCAGAACAAAGCACACCTGTTCTCAATGTCCGTCTGTTCTGACCGCTTCAGCGTTATGAGCGTCATCCGTCTGCCGTCTGTTGCCTGTTGTTTGTCGTCTGTTCTGTCTGTCGTGTGGGACTTGTGTCTGATGGTGCATTCACCTGTCGAGTCTGATGGTGTATTCACCTGTCGAGTCTGAGGGTACATTTACCTGTCGCAGTCATGAGGGTGTATTCACCTGTCGAGTCTGAGGGTACATTCACCTGTCGAGTCTGAGGTGTATTCACCTGTCGAGTCTGATGGTACATTCACCTGTCGAGTCTGAGGGTGTATTCACCTGTCGAGTCTGAGGGTACATTCACCTGTCGAGTCTATTGTGCATTCACCTGTCGAGTCTGGGGGTACATTCACCTGTCGAGTTGAGGTACATTCACCTGTCGAGTCTATGGTGCATTCACCTGTCGAGTCTGAGGTACATTCACCTGTCGAGTCTGAGGGTACATTCACATGTCGAGTCTGATTGGTGCATTCACCTGTCGAGTCTGATGGTACTTCACCTGTTCCAGTCTATGGTATATTCACCTGTCGAGTCTGGGGGTACATTCACCTGTCGAGTCTGAGTGTACATTCTCCCTTCTTCTCTCTCCTCTTTCATCGCTGCTATCAGAGACCGGGTCGACAAACAACAAAAACTGACTGAAACATTTACAATTGGGTTTACTCGTTTCAGTCTGATAATACGCAGAAAGAGAGTCCTTGAATGTTATATAGAACCAATACTGTTGTACGGATGCGAGGCGTGGACAGTCAGCAAGCAAAGCCAGAGCAAGATTGAGGCAGCCGAGATGCGGTTTCTCAGAAGAATGTGAGAGTTCCATGGACAGCAAAGAAAACAAACGAGACAGTCTTGATGGAGGCAGACACAAGTAGATCACTCATAAGGAAGATTAGGAAAAGACAGGAACATTTATAGGCCATTTTATAAGGAAGGGGGATTTGGAGCACCTGGTCACAACGGGAAAGCTGGAGGGAAAGAGAGCACGCACCAGGTAGACCCAGGGAGAGAATGCTGGACGGACTTGCAGAGTGGCTGGGGATGAGGAGGGTGGGGGAGATGCTGGGGGCAATGAGAGATAGAGATAGTTGGAAGTCCATGGTCCCAACGCCATGCGGCAGGGCACCTGATGATGATGAATACGCAGTTCTCTCATAATTGAAGGGAACAGAGCAGTAGATATCAACAGCAACATCAGAGTGGACGTACATTATTCTAATACATGTCTGCTTTCATGGAAAGAAAACACATTTGCAAATAAAATGAAACAACGGGAATAAAAAGAATGAAGAGACCAAGATCACTGAGGGAAGGGATTCACAAAACAACATCTCTTCTCTTGTTTCCTTTCCTGTTGTTTGTTCCAGTTGACACGTCCCTTCTTGTCTCCGTGCTATGTCTTGCTTGGTTTGGTGTTTTTAAAGACAGTTGTGACAGGACCACACTCTTACGGAATTTGTTGGAGTCAGTCCTTTGGGTTCGTTCCCTGTTTCTTTATTGTAAATCTCGGAGGCACAAACTGTTCTCATTAATGGCACTTACTCTCAACCTGCATACCTGACAAGGATCTGTCCTTGGCCCTGTTCTTTTCACTCTTTACACCTCCCCCCTGTCCACATCATCAACTCCCACTCTATAAAACACTACTTCTATGCTGATGACACCCATCTTCAAGACAGTGACTCACCTGACAATATACAGCGCCTCTTGACTCGCACCACTGAGTGTTACTCGGACATTAAGAACTGGATGACATACAATAAACTTCAGCTTAATGACGACAAGACAGAAGCTATCCTCATTGGACCCGTCAGAAACTTTCTCAGCTGCCTCCTCTTTCTCTCCCATTATGTAACACATCAGTCCCAATTTCTGATTCAGCTAAAAACCTTGGTGTCTGCATTGACTCTACCCTCTCCATGAACAACTTTGTTTCTCATACTGCCAGATCTTGCTACTATCACCTCCATCGTATAAGCCTGATCAGGAAGTATCTCTCTGTCGAAAAACTGCAAAACTCGTTCTCTCCTTCATAATGTCTCGCATTGACTATTGCAATTCACTCCTGTCTGGTCTTCCTGCCTCCACCATTCACATCCTACAGCGCATTCAAATCAATGCTGCACGCCTTGTACTCAAAAAGAAAAAAGCTGACCACATATCTCCTCTCCTGGCACAACTTCACTGGTTCCCTGTATCAAAGCGCATACAGTACAAACTAGACACCATGTGCTACAAAAGCCTCAATAACGCAGCCCCCGATTACCTGTCAAGCCTACTTGAGATCTATGTTCCCTCACGTACCCTCCGCTCTGCCTCCGATCCTCTGACTTTTCGCTTTCCACGCACTAAGCTCAATACCTATGGTCCACGAGCCTTCTCTGTTTCTGGTCCACTCTCCTGGAACAAACTTCCTCTCTCAGTCCGTCAGCAACCTACTTTTGTCTCCTTCAAGTCCGCTCTCAAAACTCACCTTTTCTCCTCTGCATAAAATCCCGACTTCACTCAATCCCCTCTGCAGCCTGTCTCCACTCGGAGGGGAATCACATTGTAATATATAATTGTATATAATATGCTCTCTATAATTTTCCATTGCTTTTATTCTTTCTCCCCATTTATAGCCGTGTGCGTGTTCGTTCGTTCCTTCCTTGGTTTAACGTCTTTTCACTATAAGTGATATTAGACGGCCGTGTGCGTGTGTGTGTGTGTGTGTGTGTGTGTGTGTGCGTGCTGGTGCGTGCGTGCGTGCGTGCGTGCGTGCGTGTGTGTGCGTGCGTGCGTGTGTGTCTGTTTTAGCGCTTAGATTTGGTTTTATCAAGATTTTGCGCTATATAAATAAAATATTGTATTGTATTGTAATGTGACAGAAAATAAACCCCTATTTGTGGATTATGGGTTATATACACATAAGCTACATCAGCTACAAGTGGTCTCTCTACACCAAGAAAAGGAATAAAAAAAACTGGGCCGCACACACACCCAACTGCATTGGTCGCTGAACGATCGGTGAATTAGAGCTGAACTAATAAAAAAGATGAACAGAAATATCTTGGGCTCATTTCAAAAGAAACCAACACAAAATCCTTGTGACATGCATTTCTCACGTGAAATGTAGCGACGGTATTGATCATGTGTGTGTGTGTGTGTGTGTGTGTGTGTGCGTGCGTGTGCGTGTGCGTGTGTGTGTGTGTGTGTGTGTGTGTGTGTGTGTGTGTGGTGTGTGTGTGTGTGTGTGTGTGTGCGTGTGCGTGTGCGTGTGTGTGTGTCTGTCTCTGTCTCAAGCATCACTGGATCACACAGTAATCTGGGTTTTCAACTTAATCATACATTAGTACGAAAAGGTCAAGTACTGACGATTATGGGGAATGTTCTGTTAACCAAATAGTCAAATATTGACGATGAAGTCAAATACTGAAATGGTCAAATATTGACGATGGTGCTAAATGTTCAAATGATAAGATATTGACGATCATGTCAAATGTTCTCTTCATCTCATTCAAAATCTACTTCATGTACACCAGTTAGTTCCAACATTGAGGTCTGCTACCTGTGCTGATGTCAGTACCGCGTGAGATTCTTGGTGGGTGGCTTTGAGGTCAGGTCAGTGGTGGTGGTGGTGGCTGTCCTTACTGTGGATCGTTGTGAGCGTTGTTGCCGGGGTGACCCACAGGACAAGATAGTCCTGGCCAATGTGCGGAACTTGGTGCCAGTCAGACAGTACAGGTAGAAGTTGACAGCGCTGTTTGTGTACCACAACAAGTCCAGCACGGCGTCCGCCAGCTCCACGTCAGCCTCCACCCGGCCGTTGGAGGACAGGGTGGGCAGGTAAAACCTCTTGACGAAAAACCCCACAGGGATGGATGACGTCAGCAGGAAGAAGGCGAGGGAAGTGACAACAAGAGTGAGGGAGAGTGAGGTGGCCTGCTTACCACGTGACAGGCAGTGGGCGGGGTCAGTCATGGCGCGAGAGGCACGGAGTGACTGCTGAACCTTCCAGCCCAGGATGACGTTGTTGATGACCAGGATGGTGAGAGGCAGGAGCGAGCCGGTGACGTTGTTCAGCCATGGGTAGACCAGGTCCTCGTAGTACTCGGCAGCCAGACTGTCCTTGACGGCCCGGCACTTCAGCTTGCCGCTCTTGGTGGTCATGTAGGAGTAGTGGATCAGAATGCCCAGGTCCAGCAGGCAACAGCAACACACGATGACCAACACCACCATCACCGCCTTCCTCTTAGTACCGCTCAGCCCGTGACGTAAAGGCCACAGCACCGTCATGACCCGCTGTGACGTCACAGCCACCAGGATCCAGGTGGACATCCTACCGACGGAGAAGACGACGTACTTGTGCAGCTTGCAGACCACCAGGTGCAGATTGCGGACGTCGTAGTGGAAGACACTCTTCACCCACTGGCGGGTCAGGCCAATGGTCAGCACGGTCTGGTCACACACCGCTAGAGCCGTGAAGTACACGGACATGGACAGGTCACCGGTTTGACCCCCACCTCCACCTGCACCCTCCCCCTCCATCATCCTCATCACCATCATAGTCATGACGTTGCCGAAGGTTCCGAACAGCATGATGAAGGGCGGCACCACCTGCCACAGGATCTCGCTCACCTCGTAATGAAGGAAGGACTCAGGGGGTTGGGGTGGTGGGGTTGTCGTCTGCAGGTTGCCGTTGTCGGTGGCGTTGATGATGACGTCTGTGCCGTTGGCTGAGGGGCCTTCCGTGGTGGGCCAGGTGCTGGTGTTCATCCTGTCTTCTGTTTTTCACCTGCACAACACAAAGTCTTGGGTGACTGAGGTTGCCACTCTACGCTCTTCTGAAGAACGTTACGATCGTCATCTGGTAATGGAATGGATTATAGACACAGATAACTGAGGACATCAGGTGAACTATAAACACTGGTTATTGCGTGAACAACAGACTGGTTACTGGGTGAACAACAGACTGGTTACTGGGTGAACAACAGACACTGGTTACTGGGTGAACAACAGACTGGTTACTGGGTGAACAACAGACTGGTTACTGGGTGAACAACAGACTGGTTACTGTGTGAACAACAGACTGGTTACTGTGTGAACAACAGACTGGTTACTGGTGAACAACAGACTGGTTACTGGGTGAACAACAGACACTGGTTACTGGGTGAACAACAGACTGGTAATTGGGTGAACAACAGACTGGTTACTGTGTGAACAACAGACTAGTTACTGGGTGAACAACAGACTGGTTACTGTGTGAACAACAGACTGGTTACTGTGTGAACAACAGACTAGTTACTGGGTGAACAACAGACTAGTTACTGGGTGAACAACAGACTGGTTACTGGGTGAACAACAGACTGGTTACTGGGTGAACAACAGACTGGTAATTGGTGAACAACAGACTGGTTACTGGGTGAACAACAGACACTGGTTACTGTGTGAACAACAGACACTGGTTACTGTGTGAACAACAGACACTGGTTACTGGGTCAATCAGGTGAACAACAGACACTGGTTACTGGGTCAATCAGATGAACAACAGACACTGGTTACTGGGTCAATCAGGTGAACAACAGATACTGGTTACTGGGTCAATAAGGTGAACAATAGACACTGGTTACTGTGTGAATCAAGTGAACAACAGACACTGGTTACTGTGTGAATCAGGTGAACAACACACACTGGTTACTGGGTGAATCAAGTGAACAACAGACACTGGTTACTGGGTGAATCAGGTGAACAACACACACTGGTTACTGAGTGAATCAGGTAAGCAACAGACACTGGTTACTGGGTGAGTCCGGTGAATATTAATCACTGGTTAATGAACGAATTAGACGAAGAACATACATAGATCACTCGATAAGTAAAAATAAACAATAGAGAATAATTACTGGATCAGATGGATGCTGAAACAAGTCTTGGTTCATGTATTCAAAGCACATTCGTCAAACAAGTCAGATCCCAGAAAAAAAAAAAAAAAAACAAAAAAAAACAGGCACCGACCTTTAACATCCTGCGTTTAATGCCACGTTTTCATCAGAGACAACCAGATAACGAGATGAAACACTGACTGTTCAACGGAATTTGTCAGCTTCAAAGCCAGAGTCTCGTGCCATCATTTTCAGCAGACTAACAGCAACACTTAGCGATGTGTGAAAGGAAAATGCAAACACAACTCTCCTGTGGCATGATTATTTATTTAGCAATTCTGTGTCTGCTTACGTTTCGCGTGTTTGTTTGGTCGTTCTCGTCAGCCTAATCAGCATGCTGTGTGTGTGTGTCGGGGGGAAGGGGAAGGCACAGGTAGTTTGGGATCTCTGGGGACTCACATTTCACCACAGGCCTTGTCAGTCAGGACACAGAAGTTCAAACCCCACAAGTGATTTCCATCTTAACCAACCACAGAGCTGCAGGCTGTGTGACGATGACGGCAGTTAGTGTTTGTCCTTGCGGACTGTCAAGGGATGTAGCAACACAAAGACAGCCATCAGCAACATACAAAGCACTCCATGGACTGTCAGGGTACAGGGGAACACAAAGACAGCCATCAACAACATACAAAACACTCCATGGACTGTCAGGGTACAGGGGAACACAAAGACAGCCATCAACAACATACAAAACACTCCATGGACTGTCAGGGTACAGGGGAACACAAAGACAGCCATCAGCAACATACAAAACACTCCATGGACTGTCAGGGTACAGATGAACACAAAGACAGCCATCAACAACATACAAAACACTCCATGGACTGTCAGGGTACAGATGAACACAAAGACAGCCATCAGCAACATACAAAACACTCCATGGACTGTCAGGGTACAGGGGAACACAAAGACAGACATCAACAACATACAAAACACTCCATGGACTGTCAGGGTACAGATGAACACAAAGACAGCCATCAGCAACATACAAAACACTCCATGGACTGTCAGGGTACAGATGAACACAAAGACAGCCATCAACAACATACAAAACACTCATGGACTGTCAGGGTACAGATGAACACAAAGACAGCCATCAACAACATACAAAACACTCCATGGACTGTCAGGGTACAGATGAACACAAAGACAGCCATCAGCAACATACAAAACACTCCATGGACTGTCAGGGTACAGATGAACACAAAGACAGCCATCAACAACATACAAAACACTCCATGGACTGTCAGGGTACAGATGAACACAAAGACAGCCATCAACAACATACAAAACACTCCATGGACTGTCAGGGTACAGATGAACACAAAGACAGCCATCAACAACACACAAAACACTCCATGGACTGTCAGGGTACAGATGAACACAAAGACAGCCATCAACAACATACAAAACACTCCATGGACTGTCAGGGTACAGATGAACACAAAGACAGCCATCAACAACACACAAAACACTCCATGGACTGTCAGGGTACAGATGAACACAAAGACAGCCACCAGCAACATACAAAACACTCCATGGACTGTCAGGGTACAGATGAACACAAAGACAGCCACCAGCAACATACAAAACACTCCATGGACTGTCAGGGTACAGATGAACACAAAGACAGCCATCAACAACATACAAAACACTCCATGGACTGTCAGGGTACAGATGAACACAAAGACAGCCATCAACAACACACAAAACACTCCATGGACTGTCAGGGTACAGATGAACACAAAGACAGCCATCAACAACACACAAAACACTCCATGGACTGTCAGGGTACAGGGGAACACAAAGACAGCCATCAACAACACACAAAACACTCCATGGACTGTCAGGGTACAGGGGAACACAAAGACAGCCATCAGCAACACACAAAACACTCCATGGACTGTCAGGGTACAGATGAACACAAAGACAGCCATCAACAACACACAAAACACTCCATGGACTGTCAGGGTACAGATGAACACAAAGACAGCCATCAGCAACACACAAAACACTCCATGGACTGTCAGGGTACAGATGAACACAAAGACAGCCATCAGCAACCAACAACACAAACACATCCCATGGACTGTCAGGGTACAGATGAACACAAAGACAGCCACCAACAACACACAAAACACTCCATGGACTGTCAGGTACAGATGAACACAAAGACAGCCACCAGCAACAACAAAACACTCCATGGACTGTCAGGGTACAGATGAACACAAAGACAGCCACCAGCAACACACAAAACACTCCATGGACTGTCAGGGTACAGAATGAACACAAAGACAGCCATCAACAACACACAAAACACTCCATGGACTGTCAGGGTACTTAGGAAGACCAAAACAGCCACCAACAATACACATAACACGCCAACAAACACTCAAACGCATCACCTTTCACCCCATACATCAATTAGGACTGGGACAGGACAGGTAATTGTCTGACACAATATATCAACATCGAGAGGGCAATTAATTAATTGACAAGATAAATGAAAATGGAGAGGGCAGGTAATTGCTATACACTATGAATCACTTGAGAGATAAACAGAGCGGGGCAGGTAATTGCCTTATACAGTAAATCAACACACACACACAGAGCCAGTAACTGTTTACACCATGAATATACATGAAGATAGACAGGGCAGGTTACTGCGCAGCCACCGGTCTCCCTCAACTACTGGGGGACATGTAATTGTCGATAATCGTGAGGGCAAGCTAAATGTGAAAACAGATGGTCGTAGGGGAATGAAGTGGTAGAGATCATTACTTTTCTCCAGCTAACCCCATGAGAGTGGTGGAAAGTGGATGGTAAGCAACAAGGACACATACCTTGATGGAAGAACGAACAATGCAATAATTAATAATAATAATGATAATAATATCACTAATAACAATGATAATAATGATGATAACAATAATAATGATTATTATTATTATTACTATTATCATTGCTGTTATTATTGTTATTGTTATCATTATTGTTGTTGTTGTTGTTGGTAATAGTAGTAGTAGTAGTAGGATAACAACAATAATAATAATAATAACAAGAATAATAATAATAATAATAATAACAATAATAATATGATAATAACATGGTAATAGTAGTAGTAGTAGGATAGCTACAATAATAATAATAATAACAACAAGAATAATAATAATAACAATGATAATAATAATAATAACAATAATAATAATAATAATAACAATAATAATAATAATAATAACAATGACATTTATAAAGCACCAAATCTTGATACACGAATCAAACCAAAGCGCGCACTCTCATCATTCACCAAAGTACTTAAGTGCTTATGATCATTAGGACAAAATGCCCACGATGATTTTAAGGAACAATTTTATGACACAGGTAAACTTGACGGTTCCCAACACGATATGAATATCTAGGTGCAATGTAGTAGTCACGGTGATTATGATTAGAAACGCTGAGTGTCCATGCTTACTTCTATCGCAAACAAATATATGACAGGTAAACTGGACTGGACAACGTCCAGGGCATAAACTTCAGGGTACATCAACGAAGTTATGCAGATCATTGTTGTCATAACATAATGATTGTGTTTTCAATTTACTCCAAAGGAGTTATGTGCAAAATATTGTTATAAATATTAACGACTGTTTTCAGTGTACTCCAATAGAGTTGGGCAGATCATTGTTACAAATACATAATGATTATATAAACAGCATTCAAGAAGATGAGAAGCGTTCTTACCAACAAACGCCTATCAATTAACATCAGGAAGAGAGTTCTGCAGTGTTAAATAGAACCGATACTGTTGTATGGTTGTGAGGCGTAGACAATCAACACACAAAGTCAGAACAAAATTGAGGCAACTGAAATGTGGTTTCTAAAAAGAATGTTTAGAGTTCCATGGACAGCAAAGAAAACAAACGAGACAGCCTTGAAGGAGGCAGACACTAGACGATCATTAATAAAGAAGATGAGGAAAAGACAAGCAATGTTTATAGGATATTTTATGAGGCAAGGGGAATTAGAGCACCTGGTCACAACAGGAAAGCTGGAGGGAAAGAGAACATACTGGACGGACTTGCAGGGTGGCTAAAGATAAAGAAGGTGGTAGATGTACTTGCAGCGACAAGGGATAGATTGGTTTGAAGGTCATGATCGCCAACGCCATGTGGCAGGGCATGTGATGATGATGATGATGATGATGAATGCCTATGTTCTCTGAGTGCACACTAATATTACAAATACATAATGGCTATGTTCTCTGACTGCAGTTCAATCTTATAAATACATAATGACTATGTTCTGTGACTGAAGATTAATCTTATAAATACATAATGACTATGTTCTCTGACACAAGATTAATCTTATAAATACATAATGACTATGTTCTGTGACTGAAGATGAATCTTATAAATACATAATGACCATGTTCTCTGACACAAGATTAATCTTATAAATACATAATGACTATGTTCTGTGACTGAAGATTAATCTTATAAATACATAATGACCATGTTCTCTGACACAAGATCAATCTTATAAATACATAATGACTGTGTTCTCTGACACAAGATCAATCTTATAAATACATAATGACCATGTTCTCTGACACAAGATTAATCTTATAAATACATAATGACTGTGTTCTCTGACACAAGATTAATCTTATAAATACGTAATGGCTATGTTCTCTGACACAAGATCAATCTTATAAATACATTATGACCATGTTCTCTGACACAAGATTAATCTTATAAATACATTATGATCATGTTCTCTGACACAAGATTAATCTTATAAATACATAATGACCATGTTTTCTGACACAAGATTAATCTTATAAATACATAATGACCATGTTCTCTGACACAAGATTAATCTTATAAATACATTATGACCATGTTCTCTGACACAAGATTAATCTTATAAATACATTATGACCATGTTCTCTGACACAAGATCAATCTTCTAAATACATAATGATTATGTTCTCTGACACAAGATTAATCTAATAAATACATTATGACCATGTTCTCTGACACAAGATCAATCTTATAAGTACATAATGATTATGTTCTCTGACACAAGATTAATCTTATAAATACATTATGACTATGTTCTCTGACACAAGATCAATCTTCTAAATACATAATGATTATGTTCTCTGACACAAGATTAATCTAATAAATACATTATGACCATGTTCTCTGACACAAGATCAATCTTATAAATACATAATGATTATGTTCTCTGACACAAGATTAATCTAATAAATACATAATGACTATGTTCTCTGACACAAGATCAATCTTATAAATACATAATGATTATGTTCTCTGACACAAGATCAATCTTATAAATACATAATGACCATGTTCTCTGACACAAGATTAATCTTATAAATACATTATGACCATGTTCTCTGACACAAGATCAATCTTATAAATACATCATGGCTATGTTCTCTGACACAAGATTAATCTTATAAATACATAATGATTATGTTCTCTGACACAAGATCAATCTTATAAATACATAATGATTATGTTCTCTGACACAAGGTCAATCTTATAAATACATAATGATTATGTTCTTGACACAAGATCAATCTTATAAATACATAATGATTATGTTCTCTGACACAAGATTAATCTTATAAATACATAATGACTATGTTCTCTGACACAAGATAAATCTTATAAATACATAATGACTATGTTCTCTGACACAAGATTAATCTTATAAATACACAATGACTATGTTCTCTGACACAAAATCAATCTTATAAATACATAATGACTATGTTCTCTGACACAAGATTAATCTTATAAATACATAATGACTATGTTCTCTGACTGAAGAGTAATCTTATAAATACATAATGACTATGTTCCCCAGGTCTTTCCATTTCTTATAAGTACTTGCAATGCTACTACTGATGAACTACTGATGAACTACTGATGAACTACTGCTTCAGATTCACGTCAGCTAACGTCAGGTAGGCCGTTGTAGGATTGTTCACAACGCATCAACTGACGTCATCTGCAAACTGCACGTGTCAGACCGTTTAGTGTAAGTCAGATGACGTCACCGCATGCGGTATTAGGTAGTGTTACGTCAGGTTCATCTGATGTCAGGGCTGACCGTTATCATGTAATGTTTACATGGGTAGGTCAGCTGACGTCAGGGACAGACCATCATCAGGTGATGTTTACATGGATAGGTCAGCTGACGTTAGGGGCAGAATGCCATCAGGTGATGTTTACATAGTTAGGTCTGCCGGCGTTAGGGGCAGACCATTATCAGGTGATGTTCGCATGGTAATGACAGCTGACGTCACAGGCAGACTGTTATCAAATGATGTATACCTGGTGAGGTCAGCTGACGTTAGGGGCAGACCATTATCAGATGACGTTTACATGGTTATGACAGCTGAAGTCAGAGGCAGATTGTTATCAAGTGATGTTTACCTGGTGATGTCAGCTGACATTAGGGCCAGACCATTATCAGGTGATGTTTGTTTGGTGATGTCAGCCAACGTTAGAGGCAGACCGTTATCAGGTGATGTTTGTTTGGTGATGTCAGCCAACGTTAGGGCCAGACCATTATCAGGTGATGTTTGTTTGGTGATGTCAGCCGACGTTAGGGGCAGACCGTTATCAGGAGATGTTTATATGTACATGAAGAAGTCAGCTGACGGAATAATATCTGTTTTCCAGTGTTGTGACAGGCAGATTAGGGTGGAGCACGTATGGATTGTCTAAGTGCAATGAGTCCTTATTGAACAAGTTTACTGGACTAAAAGGGAAGAAGAAGTATATTGTTTAGATTTAGATACTGTTTCAAAATGATAAACATCGCTTTCTTGTCAAAAAGATTTGCACTTCTTCATTTCCCCGAGGTCTGCGCTGTGTTCTCATATTTTAACACTATGCCATCTTGACGGCACTCCGCTGCCGCCCATTTGCACCTCGGTCTTAGTCGTGACGGCAGGCTGGTGCCGTCAGAAAATGCCTTTATTTTTTATTTATGAGCGGTATTCGAGGGAGAAAACTCCTGAAAGTCAAAGTATAATCATCTATGCATTGATTGCTTCCCTTAGACCGTATCTAATCATCATACAGTCTTTGTTTTAACGAAGTTTCTAGAGTCAGTAAGCGACGCTGTATTCACCTATTTTCAAAATGGCGGCAAGGCAACTTCGGAACCGGCGTATGTTTTCTGTGCAAGAGGCGATCGATATCATCCAAGCTGAAGGATCTGATGATGAATTAGATCTTGTTGGTGAATTATCTGTCGAAGATAGGGATGATTTTTTGGAATCAGATACGAGTTTGTCCCTAGCATTGGCTCAAGTGACAACGCTACGTGGTTCAAAACTTTTGTTCGGAATGCTGTTTGGATACTCTAATTGGAGTAATTTCTACATTCAAGTGGGAAATCAGCACACAAATTGTGAGTAGAATCTAATGTAGCAAGCTTCTGCCTTTCTTTTGCACTTTACTGTTTGTTTCTATCTTGTCTGGTTATTTTTTAATTTTTTTTTTTTAAATGGCCGAAAACACGCGATTTCAGGGGTCGACAAGCACTATTTGACTGCGACTCCATTTTAATGAATTTTTTTTAAAAACCTGTTCAACAGCAGCAAAGTCTTATTTACGTACTTCAATGATTCAGCCCAGATTATTACGATTTTCTGCTTTGCGCAACAGTGTGGTGTCACACCGTCTGCCATATTCTATTGCTGATCTTTCAGATGATGGAGGGATTGGTAAAGAATTAATGTGTTGACAATTTGTGAGAAGACTGCATTGGGCTATAGATAAACATCGATGTTTGGGGCAATAAGAGAAACAGAGCGCCCTGCACTGAAACATGGACAGTTAATGAATAATAGAACAAAACAACTTCATCAGTTTCGACCACTTTGAAAAGCGCTGAAATTTGAACAGCTCATGAATAGATGAGGAATTGCACCATTCTGATAGCACCGGGTGGAATTGAAATTTGAACAGTTCATGAATAATTCATAATCGGAACATTTCAAAGGCTTTGTGCAACATGACATACGAGCAATTTATGAATTTTTCAATAATGAAAACGATATTAGTTATATTGATCATCATTTTCATCATCATCGTCATCATCATCATCATCATCACCATCATCATCATGTGCCTTGCCCCATGTCGTCGGCGATCATGGCACTCCATACGAATTTTTTTTCTGCAGGCATATCCTCTACCTTTCCTGTCCTTATTAACTCTGCGAAACTTGTCTGACATTTTTTCTCTGGGTCTACTGGACAGACTTGCAGGGTGGCTGTGGACAGAGAGGGTGGAAGATGTACTTGCAGCGACAAGGGATAAATTCGTATAGAGGGCCATGATCGCCAACGCCATGTGGCAAGGCACTTGATGATGATGATGATGATGACTACACACACACACACACACACACACACACACACACACACACACACACACATAACACAACACAACACAACACAACACAACACACACACACACACACACACACACACACACACACACACACACACACACCACACACACACACACACACACACACCACTCACATATACATTAATACATACATACATACATACATACATACATATATATATATAGTATATATATATATATATATATATGTATATATATATATGTATAATATATATATATATATATATATACACTCGTGCGCGCACGCCCACACCAATGCACACACAAACAAACACACACACACACACACACACTCACTCACCCACACAGACACACACACACACACACACCACTCACTCACCACACAGACACACACACACACACACACACATTCACTCACACAAACACACACACACACAAACACACAAACACATACACACACACTCACACACACGCACGCACGCACGCACGCACGTGCACAAACACAGACACACACACACATAGACATTACACACTTGCACAAACAGACAAGGACCTATACAAAGACTCATGCTGACAAACACATGTTTCATGGACACACGCTTACAAACAAACGGATGACAACATACGCAAACAGCATTGTCACCCAGACAGCCAGCCATACAAAGTACATGTACAACAGGCACCACAGCCAAAAAGGGAAACGAGTGAGACTAGTACAAATAATAGCACTGTTTGAAGATATAAGCTTTAGTGTTCTTTTAAGACAAGACAAAGACTAGAGCGTTTTTGGCAGCTTGAAGTCCGCTGAACTGGAAGAAGTCTGGCACCTTCCAGCTGTCTTCTTTCTTGCTCCCAAGGCTGCTCCTTTTCCTTCTTCTTTTTTTTTTTTTTTTTTTTTTTTTTTTTTTTTTTTTTTTTTGGTAGAAGGAATTAATAAAGATGGTATTTTGTTTCTTCTTTCTCCTCTTGCTCATATTCTTCTTGTGTAGTATATGGCGACATTCACACAGAGCTATGCTGACGTAGAAATGTTGTGCCAAGAAGAAGGAATTTATTCGAAGAGAGTTGTTCTGACGTAAAAATGGTCTGCCAAGAAAGAATTCAAAGAGATATTCTGACGTAAAAATAGTCTGCCAAGAAAGAATTCAAAGAGATATTCTGACGTAAAAATAGTCTGCCAAGAAAGAATTCAAAGAGATATTCTGACGTAAAAATAGTCTGCCAAGAAGAAGGAATTTGTTCAGAGTTATTCTGATGTAAAAATGGTCTGACAAGAATGAATTCAAACAGAGTTATTCTGACGTTAAAATGGCCTGTCAGGAAGAAGGAATTTATTCAAACAGAATTATTCTGACGTTAAAATGATCTGACAAGAATGAATTCAAACAGAATTATTCTGACGTAAAAATTGGCCTGTCAAAAATGAATTCATTCATACAGAGTTATTCTGGCGTAAAGATGGTCTGACAAGAATGAATTCAAACAGAATTATTCTGACGTAAAAATTGGCCTGTCAAAAATGAATTCATTCATACAGAGTTATTCTGGCGTAAAGATGGTCTGACAATAATGAATTCAAACAGAATTATTCTGACGTAAAAATTGGCCTGTCAAGAATGAATTCATTCATACAGAGTTATTGTGACGTAAAAATGGTCTGCCAAGAAGGAATTTATTTCTAAAGAGTTACTCTGACGTAAAAATGGCCTGTCAAGAAGAAGGAATTCAAACAGAGTTATTCTGACGTAAAGATGGTCTGTCAAGAATGAATTTATTTGTACATATTCAAGAAGGAGGAATTCAAACAGAGTTATTCTGACGTAAAACAGTCTGCCAAGAAAAAGGAATTCAAACAGAGTTATTCTGACGTAAAAACAGTCTGCCAAGAAAAAGGAATTCAAACAGTTATTCTGACGTAAAAACAGTCTGCCAAGAAAAAGGAATTCAAACAGAGTTATTCTGACGTAAAAACAGTCTGCCAAGAAAAAGGAATTCAAAGAGTTATTCTGACGTAAAAACAGTCTGCCAAGAAAAAGGAATTCAAACAAGTTATTCTGACGTAAAAACAGTCTGCCAAGAAAAAGGAATTCAAACAGTTATTCTGACGTAAAAACAGTCTGCCAAGAAAAAGGAATTCAAACAGAGTTATTCTGACGTAAAAACAGTCTGCCATGAAAAAGGAATTCAAACAGAGTTATTCTGACGTAAAAACAGTCTGCCAAGAAAAAGGAATTCAAACAGAGTTATTCTGACGTAAAAACAGTCTGCCATGAAAAAGGAATTCAAACAGAGTTATTCTGACGTAAAAACAGTCTGCCAAGAAAAAGGAATTCAAACAGAGTTTTCTGACGTAAAAACAGTCTGCCATGAAAAAGGAATTCAAACAGAGTTATTCTGACGTAAAAACAGTCTGCCATGAAAAAGGAATTCAAACAGAGTTATTCTGACGTAAAAACAGTCTGCCATGAAAAAGGAATTCAAACAGAGTTATTCTGACGTAAAACAGTCTGCCATGGAAAAGGAATTCAAACAGTTATTTTGACGTAAAATTGTCTGCCAAGAAGGATTTCAGTGTTATTCTGACGTAAAAATGGTCTACCAAGAATGGATTCAGTCAAACAGAATCATTGTGACGTAAAAATGATCTGCCAAGAAAAACGAGTTCAAACAGAGTTATTCTGGCATAAAAATGGTGTGCTAAGAAGGAATTCAAACAGAACTATTCTGACGTAAAAAAATTGTCTGCCAAAAATGAATTCATTCAAACAGACTTATTCTGACGTAAAAGTAGTCTGTGAAGAATGAACTCATTCAAACAGTTACTCTGACGTATAAATGGTCTGCCAAGAATGAATTCGTTCAAACAGAATTGTTCAGACGTAAAAATAGTCTGCCAAGAATGAAATCATTTCTATGGTTATTCTGACATGTAAATGGTCTGTTGAGAATGAATGCATTCAAACAGAATTATTCAGACGTAAATATGGTCTGTCAAGAATGAAATCATTTATACTTAAAAATTGTCTGTCAAGAAGAAGGAATTCAAAGAGAGTTATTCTGACGTAAAGATGGTCTGTCAAAAATGAATTCGTTTATACAGAGTTATTCTGACATAAAAATAGTCTGTCACGAATGAATTCATTTATACAGAGTTAGTCTGACGTAAAAAAAGTCTGTTAAGAATGCATTCACTCAAACAGAGTTATTCTGACATAAAAGTAGTCTGCCAGAATGAAATCATTCAAGAAGAATTCTTCTGACGTAAAGATGGTCTGTCAAGAAGAAGGAATTCAAAGAGAGTTATTCTTACGTAAAACTGGTCTGCCAAAAAGGAATTCATTTATACAGAATTATTCTGACGTAAAAATGGTCTGTCAAGAATGAATTCATTTATACAGAGTTGTTCTGACGTAAAATAGTCTGCCAAGAAGGAATGCATTCAAACAGAATTATTCTGACGTAAAAATAGCCTGTCAAGAATGATTTCATTTATACAGAATTATTCTGACGTAAAAATCGCCTGTCAAGAATGAATTAATTTATACAGAGTTATTCAGACGTAAAAATCGCCTGTCAAGAATGATTTCATTTATGCAGTTATTCTGATGTAAATGTTGTTTGTCAAGAATGAATTCATTCACACAGAGGTTTTCTGACATACAAATGGTCTGCCAAGATTGAATTCACTCAAACAGAATTATTCTGACGTAAAAATGGTCTTCCAAGAAGAAGGAATACATTCACACAAACTTATTCTGACGTAAAGATGGTCTGCCAAGAATACATTCATTCATACAGAGTTATTCTGACGTAAAAATGGTGTGCCAAGAATACATTCATTCATACAGAGTTATTCTGACGTAAAAATGGTGTGCCAAGAATACATTCATTCATACAGTTATTCTGACGTAAAAATGTGTGTGCCAAGAATACATTCATTCATACAGAGTTATTCTGACGTAAAAATGGTGTGCCAAGAATACATTCATTCATACAGAGTTATTCTGACGTAAAAATGGTGTGCCAAGAATACATTCATTCATACAGAGTTATTCTGGCGTAAAAATGGTGTGCCAAGAATACATTCATTCATACAGAGTTATTCTGACGTAAAAATGGTGTGTGCCAAGAATACATTCATTCATACAGAGTTATTCTGACGTAAAAATGGTGTGCCAAGAATACATTCATTCATACAGTTATTCTGACGTAAAAATGGTGTGCCAAGAATACATTCATTCATACAGAGTTATTCTGACGTAAAAATGGTGTGCCAAGAATACATTCATTCATACAGAGTTATTCTGACGTAAAAATGGTGTGCCAAGAATACATTCATTCATACAGAGTTATTCTGACGTAAAATGGTGTGCCAAGAATACATTCATTCATACAGAGTTATTCTGACGTAAAAATGGTGTGCCAAGAATACATTCATTCATACAGAGTTATTCTGACGTAAAAATGGTGTGCCAAGAATACATTCATTCATACAGAGTTATTCTGACGTAAAAATGGGTGTCCAAGTATTCTGACGTAAATGGTTGCCAAGAATACATTCATTCATACAGAGTTATTCTGACATAAAGATGGTCTGTCAAGAAGAAGGAATACGTTCACTTATAGAGTTATTCTGACGTTAAACTGATCTGCCAAGAAAAAGGAATTCAAACAGGTATTTTGACAGTTATTCTAAAAATGGTCTGCCAACAAGATATTCTTTCAAACAAAATTATTCTGACGTCAAAACGGTTTGCAAAAGAACAAAGAATTCACCCCCAGTCCCAATGGAGACAGGCAGAAACGGAGGGAATCAAAGAAGAAATGATGAATGGAGAACTTGTAGTTTAATTCTTGTCTGGATGAGGAGCCAGCAAACAATGCACATAGCGTGTTGACAGTGTTCTTATTGACAAAGCGGAACACGTATCATGGACACAGAAATTGCCACTGTGAAATCTGTTTACAATTTGACAAACTCCACAGCAATACAGAGGATTCAACATACTGTTAGACGCGCAGTGGTTTCCCCCACCCCAACCCCATTGCGGTATTGACTTAACACACTGGCAGGCAATGTCACGTTAGTGTTTTGCCACAGCAAACTGGCCCAGTGCATTTAAATACTTGCAGGCCATTGGGAATGACAGAAATATAGTCACAGTTAGTCGTATAGACATTGGAGGTAATTGGAAAGATGAAGGAGACACGGTGATCGGGCCGGCAGACACAAATCATACAGAAAAACACGGTGAATGGGTCAATAGACACAAATCATACATAAGGGCACGGTGAATGGGCCAATAGACACAAATCATACATAAGGGCACGGTGAATGGGCCAATGAACACAACTCATACATAGAGACATGGTAAATGGACCAATGAACACAACTCATACATGGAGACATGGTAAATGGGCCAATGAACACAACTCATACATGGAGACATGGTAAATGGGCCAATAGACACAAATCATACAGGGTGACACGGTGAATGGACCAATAGACACAAATCATACATGGTGACACGGTGAATGGGCCAATAGACACAACTCACAGATGGTGACACGGCCAAAATGGGACAACAGTGACAAATCATACATGAAGACATGATGAATTATGTCAATAGACATAACTCACAAATAAAAACACGGTAAATGGGCCGGCAGACACAACTCACAAACAAAAACACGGTAAATGGGCCGGCAGACACAAATCACACAGAAAGACACGGTGAATGGGTCATTAGACACAAATCATACATGGAGACACGGTGAATGGGCCATTAGACACAAATCGCACAGAAAGACACGGTGAATGGGTCAATAGACACAAATCATACAGAAAGACACGGTGAATGGGTCAATAGACACAAATCATACATGGAGACACGGTGAATGGGCCATTAAACACAAATCGCACAGAAAGACACGGTGAATGGGTCAATAGACACAAATCACATAGAAAGACACGGTGAATGGGTCAATAGACACAAATCACACATAAAAACACGGTGAATCATCTCCTTGGCACACGAAAAGATTTACCTCTCCCAACAAAACATACAAATGAAGAACTCCCATCTGTATTCTCCAACTATTTCACCACCAAAATACAAACTCTTCGTGACAGGCTTGACAGGACACCCTGTCAACCATGCCCACCTGACCCTTCCTTCTCTGGCACACCTCTTACTACTTTTACCCCAGTCTCACAAGAAGAAATTTTCAACACAATCAGATCCATGTCGTTCAAAACCTGCGAACTGGATCCTCTTCCAGGTTCTCTCTACTCCGACTGTCTCCCTACTCTCCTCCCATTCATCACTGACATCATCAACACTTCTCTTCAAACTGGAACTGTCCCAGATTCTTTCAAGTCTGCTATTGTTCACCCTCTCCTCAAGAAACACAATTTAGACCCAAATGAACTGGAAAAATTACCGGCCTATCTCTAATCTCTCTTTCTTGTCAAAACTCCTTGAAAAAGTCGTCCTCAACCAGCTGAACTCTCACCTGTCTGCCAACAATCTCCTCAATCCTTTCCAGTCAGCCTACCGCCAGTGCCATAGCACTGAAACTGCCCTACTACACATTCTCAACAATCTCCTCCTTGCAACTGATACTGGCAAAGTCTCTCTCCTCACACTCCTTGATCTGTCTGCCGCCTTCGATACCATTGACCATGGTATTCTCCTTTCTAGACTTCATCATACTTTTGGCATCTCTGACATTGCTCTCTCCTTTTTCACTTCGTATTTATCAAACAGAAAACAAACTGTTCTCATCAATGGCACTTACTCTCAACCTGCATACCTGACCTGTGGTGTTCCACAAGGATCTGTCCTTGGCCCTGTTCTTTTCACTCTTTACACCTCCCCCCTGTCCACCATCATCAACTCCCACTCTATAAAACACCACTTCTATGCTGATGACACCCAACTTCAAGACAGTGACTCACCTGATAATATACAGCGCCTGTTGACTCGCACCACTGAGTGTTACTCGGACATTAAGAACTGGATGACGTTCAACAAACTTCAGCTTAATGATGACAAGACAGAAGCTATCCTCATTGGCACCCGTCAGAAACTTTCTCAGCTGCCTCCTCTTTCTCTCCCATTATGTAACACATCAGTCCCAATTTCTGATTCAGCTAAAAACCTTGGTGTCTGCATTGACTCTACCCTCTCCATGAACAACTTTGTTTCTCAAACTGCCAGATCTTGCTACTATCATCTCCATCGTATAAGGCTGATCAGGAAGTATCTCTCTGTCGAAACAACTGCAAAACTCGTTCTCTCCTTCATAATGTCTCGCATTGACTATTGCAATTCACTCCTGTCTGGTCTTCCTGCCTCCACCATTCACATCCTACAGCGCATTCAAAACATGCTGTACGCCTTGTACTCAAAAAGAAAAAAGCTGACCACATATCTCCTCTCCTGGCACAACTTCACTGGCTCCCTGTATCAAAGCGCATACAGTACAAACTAGACACCATGTGCTACAAAAGCCTCAATAACGCAGCCCCCGATTACCTGTCAAGCCTACTTGAGATCTATGTTCCCTCACAGTACCCTCCGCTCTACATAAAAACACGGTGAATGGGACAATAGACACAAATCATACATAAAAACACGTGAATGGGACAATAGACACAAATCATACATAAAAACACTGTGAATGGGACAATAGACACAAATCATACATAAAAACACGGTGAATGGGACAATAGACACAAATCATACATGAACACGGTGAATGGGACAATAGACACAAATCATACATGGAGACACGGTGAATGGGACAATAGACACAAATCATACATGGAGACACGGTGAATGGGACAATAGACACAAATCATACACGTGAATGGGTCAATAGACACAAATCATACATAAAAACACGGTGAATGGGTCAATAGACACAAATCATACATAAAAACACGGTGAATGGGTCAATAGACACAAATCATACATAAAACACGGTGAATGGGTCAATAGACACAAATCATACATAAAAACACGGTGAATGGGTCAATAGACACAAACCATACATGGAGACACGGTGAATGGGTCAATAGACACAACAACTGAGACACGGTGAATGGTCAATAGACACAACCATACATGGAGACACGGTGAATGGGACAATAGACACAAATCATACATAAAAACACGGTGAATGGGTCAATAGACACAAATCATACATGGAGACACGGTGAATGGGTCAATAGACACATATCATACATAAAAACACGGTGAATGGGTCAATAGACACAAATCATACATGGAGACACGGTGAATGGGTCAATAGACACAAACCATACATGGAGACACGGTGAATGGGCCATTAGACACAAATCACACAGAAAGACACGGTGAATGGGTCAATAGACACAAACCATACATGGAGACACGGTGAATGGGTCAATAGACACAAACCATACATGGAGACACGGTGAATGGGTCAATAGACACAAACCATACATGGAGACACGGTGAATGGGTCAATAGACACAAACCATGTCAATAGACACAAACCATGTCAATAGACACAAACCATACACAAAAACACGGTGAATGCGACATCAGTGCTTATTTTTAACATTAAATGACATCAGTTCCTATCTTTGACGTAAAAGACGCATCAGCCCTAATTTTATATCAAAATCACATCAGTTCTATTTTTTATATAAAAAAGACATCAGCCCTCATTTCTTTATATCAAAATCACATCAGTTCTTATTTTCGATATCAAAATCACATCAGCTCTCGTTTCTATGTTAAAATCGCATAACTTCTTATCTTTGATATTGATATCCAGATAAACCAAACAAGCAATAAATGGTGACGAGAAGTTGTCGATTTAAGTTTTCAGTCAAAGAAACAAACAAACAAACAAACAAACAAGACCTCAATTCTTATTTTTCGATATCAAAATCACATCAGCTCTCATTTCTATGTTAAAATCGCATAACTTCTTATCTTTGATATTGATATCCAGATAAACCAAACAAGAAATAATGGTGACGAGTTGTCGATTTAAGTTTTCAGTCAAACAAGCAAACAAACAAACGAACAAGACCTACAAGACCCACACAAGAAATTCCAAAGTTAAGTCCAAAGTTCAGTGCCTTGTGTCCACCAACCAGTTGCAGGAATCAGTGTGTCCTCACAGAGCTATGGGTTTTCCTGTTCTGTCAGCATCACTGGTCATGGCACCGTTTTTAAACCTTCTCCACTCCCTCCCGTTTCTATGGTAATCTAACCATTATTTCAGTTCCTATGGTGCAACACTCGCGTTATTTACGGATCAACTCAATTTTACAGCCAGAATGAAAACATACAGATAGGGATCAGTTGAATTTTACAGCCAGAATGAAAACATACAGATAGGGATCAGTTGAATTTTACAGCCAGAATGAAAGCATACAGATAGGGATCAGTTGAATTTTACAGTTAGAATGAAAACACACAGAGAGGGATCAGTTGAATTTTACAGTTAGAATGAAAACACACAGAGAGGGATCAGTTGAATTTTACAGTTAGAATGAAAACACACAGAGAGGGATCAGTTGAATTTTACAGTTAGAATGAAAACACACAGAGAGGGATCAGTTGAATTTTACAGCCAGAATTAAAACATACAGATAGGGATCAGTTGAATTTTACAGCCAGAATGAAAACATACAGATAGGGATCAGTTGAATTTTACAGCCAGAATGAAAACATACAGACAGGGATCAGTTGAATTTTACAGTCAGAATGAAAACATACAGATAGGGATCAGTTGAATTTTACAGCCAGAATTAATGTATATATAGACAGGGATTAGTTGACAGCAGAATGAACACATAGAGACAGGGATTAGTTTGACTTTACAGTCAGAATAAACACATATAGACAGGGATTAGTTTTAAATTTACAGTCAGAATAAACACATATATACAGGGATTAGTTGAATTTTAGTCAGAATAAACACATACAGACAGGGATTAGTTGATTTTTACATCAGAATAAACATATACAGACAGGGATAAGTTTAACTTTACAGTCAGAATAAACACATATAGACAGGGATTAGTTGATTTTTACATCAGAATAAACACATACAGACAGGGATAAGTTTAACTTTACAGTCAGAATAAACATATATAGACAGGGATTAGTTGATTTTTACATCAGAATAAACAAATACAGACAGGGATTAGTTCAACTTTACAGTCAGAATAAACACATATAGACAGGGATTAGTTGCATTTTACATCAGAATAAACACGTATAGACAGGGATTAGTTGAATTTTACAGTCAAAATAAACACATACAGACAGGGATTAGTTGAATTTTACAGTCAGAATAAACACATACAGACAGGGATTAGTTGAATTTTATATCAGAATGAAAACATGCAGATAGGGATCAGTTGGATTTTATAGCCAAAATGAACATATACAGATAGACAGCATTTAACTCTAAAGAAGCATAGATAACATTTACCTCTAAAGAAGCATAGAGAACATTTAACCCTAATGAAGTATAGATAGCATTTAACCCTTATGAAGTATAGATAGCATTTAACTCTAATGAAGTATAGATAGCATTTAACCCTAAAGAAGCATAGACAATATTTAACTCTAATGAAGTATAGATAGCATTTAACTCTAAAGAAGCATAGAGAACATTTAACCCTAATAAAGTATAGATAACATTTAACCCTAATGAAGTATAGATAGCATTTAACCCTAATGAAGTATCGATAGCATTTAACTCTAATGAAGCATCGATAGCATTTAACCCTAATGAAGTATCGATAGCATTTAATTCTAATAAAGTATAGATAACATTTAACTCTAATGAAGGATAGATAACATTTAACCCTAATGAAGTATAGATAGCATTTAACCCTAATGAAGTATCGATAGCATTTAATTCTAATAAAGTATAGATAACATTTAACTCTAATGAAGTATAGATAACATTTAACCCTAATGAAGTATAGATAGCATTTAACCCTAATGAAGTATCGATAGCATTTAACCCTAATGAAGTATAGATGGCATTTAACCCTAATGAAGTATAGATAGCATTTAACCCTAATAAAGTATCGATAGCATTTAACTCTAATGAAGTATAGATGGCATTTAACCCTAATGAAGCATAGATAGCATTTAACCCAAATGAAGTATAGATAACATTTGACCTTACTTAAGTGTAGATAGCATTTAACCCCTATGAAGCCTTACACCAAGACCAGAACCAAGTCTGCACAGCGTTCACTTGAGTGTCCAGCACACGGCCGACTGTGTGCATAAGACTTTGGCCTGAGATCCCACATGACGGTACACAAATAAATACAGTGCTAGGTTGGACTTTATCGATCACGAGAGTCGACCATATAAATAACCATCTCTTTCTCTCCTTGCCCCCAGCATCTCCCCCACCCTCCTCATCCCCAGCCACTCTGCAAGTCCGTCCAGCATTCTCTCCCTGGGTCTACCTGGTGCTCTCTTTCCCTCCAGCTTTCCCGTTGTGACCAGGTGCTCCAAATCCCCCTTCCTCATAAAATGACCTATAAATGTTGCTTGTCTTTTCCTAATCTTCCTTATTCCTTATGAGTGATCTACTTGTGTCTGCCTCCATCAAGACTGTCTCGTTTGTTTTCTTTGCTGTCCATGGAACTGTCAACATTCTTCTGAGAAACCACATCTCGGCTGCCTCAATCTTGCTCTGGCTTTGCTTGTTGACTGTCCACGCCTCGCAACCGTACAACAGTATTGGTTCTATATGACATTCCAGAACTGTCTATGTCTCTGTATGTCTGTATGTCTCTCTCTCTCTCTCTTTCTCTTTCCCTGTCTCTCTCTGTCTCTCTGCATCAATCTGTCTGTCTGTCTGTCTGTCTAAGTATGTGTGTGTCTCTCTGTCTCTCTCTCTCTGTCTCTCTTTCTCTGTCTCTCTCTCTCTCTGTCTCTCTCTCTCTCTGTCTCTCTCTCTGTCTCTCTCTCTGTCTCTGTCTCTCTCTCTCTGTCTCTCTCTCTCTCTCTCTCTCTCTCTCTCTCTCTCTCTCTCTCTCACTCGTTCTTTCTCTGTTTTCTGTACTCTGCATTATAGATATTTGTAGCTGACCATCAGACATGGTGTGTTCTGGACAATGATGTTGCCGATACCTGATTTATTGCTACCACTTTGTTACGTGACCCACGTGCACGTAACATAACTTTACAGTCACATCCGTAAGGGTAGGGTGCAGAAACGCTTTGATGACGTGTGATAATGACTGTTTTTCATTTAGAACACTGGGCACTACACTGATGGACAACAATAATGCCTTAACCCTTTCGCTTCCAGATCCACTCACAAACAACTCAGAGCCATCAGGAGCGAAAGGGTTAACCGCTAAATGTTGCATAATAAGTGCTCTCCAGATCGTTAGGCTGGTTGCAATAAAAACTCTGTTGTCAATTTTTGAACAGAGAGATGTTATCATTATGTGAATAGGAAAAGCCAGGTAACGCGTGACGTGAAATCGTTCCCTAGGGGCCTACTGAACGTGCTCTGATATTGTTGTCTTCTGGAACATGGATTACTGCATTGTGGTGATCACTGGTCTGTCATCTGTGGTAGGTCGTGGATAAGGGATCGTATTGCTGATACGTGTGTACATGTAGTGTGGGTTACAGTTGATTAGTAGAGAACTTCCGGGTAGGGATGACGTAGCTGTCAGACAGGTCCAGTGGGACACATTACTATTATCTGGCTGTTAAAGTGTTCTTGTGTTTCACATCTCTCTCTCTCTCTCTCTCTGTCATTGTCTCTCTCTCTCTCTCTCTCTCTCTATCTCAATGTCCTACTTCCGTCTCTCGCCAATCTCTCTCTGTATTTGTCTCTCTGTCTCTCCCTATCTCTCTCTCTCCCTCTCTCTCTCTCTCCCTCTCTCTCTCCCTCTCTCTCTCCCTCACTCTCTCTCTCCTCTCTCTCTCTCTCCTCTGTCCTCTCTCCCCTCTCTTCAGACCACTTTAACGGTCAGTGGATACAATGCTACTATCCTGGAGTAATAGTGTTTTATTGCTCTCATCTGTCTGTCTGTGTGTCTGGTTGCCTCTGTCTCTCTGTGTCGTCTCTGTCTCTGTCTGTCTTTGTCTCTCTCTCTCTCTCCTCTCTCTCTCTCCTCATCTCTCTCTCTCTCTCTCTCTCTCTCTCTCTCTCTCTCTCTCTCTGCTCTCTCTTACTTAATCAGCTTCCAACAAGACGGAATTTCAACAGCTGGTACACAACAACGTGTGTTTTTTGTAAATAATTCATGTACCATGCCTGTTGAAGGACTCCCTATTCGTTGGAAGTTTGTTAAATGCACTGCTGTAGGACAGTTATGTTAAATGCACTGCTGTAGACTTATGTTAAATGCACTGCTGTGGGACAGTATGTTAAATGCACTGCTGTAGGACAGTATGTTAAATGAACTGCTGTGGGACGGTATGTTAAATGCACTGCTGTACGACAGGTATGTTAAATGAACTGCTGTAGGACAGGTATGTTAAATGCACTGCTGTAGGACAGTATTTAAATGCACTGCTGTGGACAGGTATGTTAAATGCACTGCTGTAGGACAGGTATGTTAAATGAACTGCTGTAGGACAGGTATGTAAATGCACTGCTGTAGGACAGGTATGTTAAATGCACTGCTGTGGACAGGTATGTTAAATGAACTGCTGTAGGACAGGTATGTTAAATGCACTGCTGTAGGACAGGTATGTTAAATGCACTGCTGTAGGACAGGTATGTTAAATGCAACTGCTGTAGGACAGGTATGTTAAATGAACTGCTGTAGGACAGGTATGTTAAATGCACTGCTGTAGGACAGGTATGTTAAATGCACTGCTATAGGACAGGTATGTTAAATGCACTGCTGTAGGACAGGTATGTTAAAATGAACTGCTGTAGGACAGTATGTTAAATGCACTGCTGTAGACAGGTATGTTAAATGCACTGCTGTAGGACAGGTATGTTAAATGAACTGCTGTAGGACAGGTATGTTAAATGCACTGCTGTAGGACAGGTATGTTAAATGAACTGCTGTAGGACAGGTATGTTAAATCCACTGCTGTGGGACATGTCACTAAAGTCCTTCAAAATGGAAGTGAAGGGCAAACAGACGGTGGTCGTCCTGCCACTGACAACACCAACCAGTCAGCCATCTGTTGTCACACAGGCAGGAGATCACAGCACTGTCGTGTTTCGCAGCAAATGTCTACTGCAGATCAACAGGGACAGGAGAAGGGCTGAGATATACAGGCACACACACAGGACATGGAAGGCAAGTCCTTGCCCCTACATCCCTTCATGTTTGTTTTTGTCTACACCAACAAACGAGACAGTCTTGATGGAGGCAGACACAAGTAGATCACTCATAAGGAAGATTAGGAAAGAGACAGGCAACATTTACAGGCCATTTTATGAGGAAGGGGGATTTGGAGCACCTGGTCACAACGGGAAAGCTGGGGGGAAAGAGAGCACCAGGTAGACCCAGCGAGAGAATGCTGGACGGACTTGCAGAGTGGCTGGGGATGAGGAGGGTGGGGGAGATGCTAGGGGCAACGAGAGATAGAGATGGTTGGAAGTCCATGATCGCCAACGCCATGCGGCAGGGCACCTGATGATGATGATGATGATGACCAATTTGTTCTACCTGATTGACAACAACACTGTGTTTGAAAGTGACACCTTCGACAACCCCGCTACACGTACCCCACACAGTTCGCACGAGCCCACACATGAAACACGCACTATTGACTGGAGTGCTAGTCCATGGCTCCACAGTGTGTTACAGTGAGTGATGCGTTAGAACGTGTGTTGGATGAAGGAATGACTGTTGATGACACTGAAGAACTTCAGATCGGTGATTATGATACATGTGACGAAACCGTGATACATTCTGAAAGCAACGCCTTATCATGCAACACAGAAGAAGATGAGACTGAGGCGATAAGGGGGTTAGGTACAAACGTATTTCAGATGTCAACGAACGTTTGCCTGACGGTGATAATTTAGATGAGATACTGCACAACAAATACTAGAGTACCTCATCATCATCATCATGTGCCCTACCACATGGCGTTGGCGATCATGACCCTACATATGCATCTATCCCTTGTTGCCGCAAGCACATCTTCCACCTTCTCTGTCCTCAGCCACTCTGCAGGTCCGTCCAATATTTTTTTCCCTGGGTCTGCCTGGTGCTCTTTCCCTCCAGCTTTCCTGTTGTGACCAGGTGCTCTAATTCCCCTTTCCTCATAAAATGGCCTATAAATGTTGCCTGTCTTTTCCTAATCTAGAGTACCTCAGAGAACTGGAAAAGGAGTTGGAAGGACACCAGTGTAAATGTCGTGAAGGGAGAT
This sequence comes from Monoplex corrugatus, assembly GCA_030674185.1. Lineage (NCBI taxonomy): Eukaryota > Metazoa > Mollusca > Gastropoda > Littorinimorpha > Ranellidae > Monoplex > Monoplex corrugatus. The sequence goes on from JAPXFY010000020.1 coordinate 70,020,435, forward strand.
TGGTGAATGTCAGCACGGAATCTGTTGACAAAGGGAAATGTTGGTGAATGTCAGCACGGAACTGTTGACAAAGGGAAATGTTGGTGAACGTCAGTACGGACTCTGTTGACAAAGGGAAATGTTGGTGAACATCAGTACGGACCCTGTGGACAAAGGGAAATGTTGGTGAACGTCAGCACGGACCATGTTGACAAAGGGAAATGTTGGTGAACGTCAGCACGGACCCTGTTGACAAAGGAAATGTTGGTGAACGTCAGTACAGACCCTGTTGACAAAGGGAAATGTTGGTGATCGTCAGTACCGACCCTGTGGACAAAGGGAAATGTTGGTGAACGTCAGCACGGACCATGTTGACAAAGGGAAATGTTGTTGATCGTCAGTACGGACCCTGTTGACAAAGGGAAATGTTGGTGAACGTCAGTACGGACCATGTTGACAAAGGGAAATGTTGGTGAACGTCAGCACGGACCCTGTTGGACAAAGGGAAATGTTGGTGAACGTCAGTACGGACCCTGTTGACAAAGGGAAATGTTGGTGATCGTCAGTACCGACCCTGTTGACAAAGGGAAATGTTGGTGATCGTCAGTACCGACCCTGTTGACAAAGGGAAATGTTGGTGAACGTCAGTACGGACCCTGTTGACAAAGGGAAATGTTGGTGAACGTCAGTACGGACCATGTTGACAAAGGGAAATGTTGGTGAACGTCAGTACCGACCCTGTTGACAAAGGGAAATGTTGGTGATCGTCAGTACCGACCCTGTTGACAAAGGGAAATGTTGGTGATCGTCAGTACCGACCCTGTTGACAAAGGGAAATGTTGGTGATCGTCAGTACCGACCCTGTTGACAAAGGGAAATGTTGGTGAACGTCAGTACCGACCCTGTTGACAAAGGGAAATGTTGGTGATCGTCAGTACCGACCCTGTTGACAAAGGGAAATGTTGGTGATCGTCAGTACCGACCCTGTTGACAAAGGGAAATGTTGGTGAACGTCAGCACGGACCCTGTTGACAAAGGGAAATGTTGGTGAACGTCAGTACGGACCCTGTTGACAAAGGGAAATGTTGGTGATCGTCAGTACCGACCCTGTTGACAAAGGGAAATGTTGGTGAACGTCAGTATGGACCATGTTGACAAAGGGAAATGTTGGTGAACGTCAGTACCGACCCTGTTGACAAAGGGAAATGTTGGTGAATGTCAGTACGGACCCTGTTGACAAAGGGAAATGTTGGTGAACGTCAGTACGGACCCTGTTGACAAAGGGAAATGTTGGTGAATGTCAGCACGGACCATGTTGACAAAGGGAAATGTTGGTGAACGTCAGTACGGACCCTGTTGACAAAGAAATGTTGGTGAACGTCAGTACAGACCATGTTGACAAAGGGAAATGTTGGTGAACGTCAGTACAGACCATGTTGACAAAGGGAAATGTTGGTGAACGTCAGTACAGACCATGTTGACAAAGGGAAATGTTGGTGAACGTCAGTACGGACCATGTTGACAAAGGGAAATGTTGGTGAACGTCAGTACCGACCATGTTGACAAAGGGAAATGTTGGTGAACGTCAGTATGGACCCTGTTGACAAAGAGAAATGTTGGTGAACGTCAGTACCGACCATGTTGACAAAGGGAAATGTTGGTGAACGTCAGTACGGACCCTGTTGACAAAGGGAAATGTTGGTGAACGTCAGTACGGACCCTGTTGACAAAGGGAAATGTTGGTGAACGTCAGTACGGACCCTGTTGACAAAGGGAAATGTTGGTGAACGTCAGTATGGACCATGTTGACAAAGGGAAATGTTGGTGAATGTCAGCACGGACCATGTTGACAAAGGGAAATGTTGGTGAACGTCAGTATGGACCCTGTTGACAAAGGGAAATGTTGGTGAACGTCAGTACGGACCCTGTTGACAAAGGGAAATGTTGGTGAACGTCAGTACGGACCCTGTTGACAAAGGGAAATGTTGGTGAACGTCAGTACGGACCATGTTGACAAAGGGAAATGTTGGTGAACGTCAGTACGGACCCTGTTGACAAAGGGAAATGTTGGTGAACGTCAGTACGGACCCTGTTGACAAAGGGAAATGTTGGTGAATGTCAGTACGGACCATGTTGACAAAGGGAAATGTTGGTGAACGTCAGTACGGACCATGTTGACAAAGGGAAATGTTGGTGAACGTCAGTACCGACCCTGTTGACAAGGGAAATGTTGGTGAACGTCAGTATGGACCATGTTGACAAAGGGAAATGTTGGTGAACGTCAGTACGGACCCTGTTGACAAAGGGAAATGTTGGTGAACGTCAGTACGGACCCTGTTGACAAAGGGAAATGTTGGTGAACGTCAGTACGGACCCTGTTGACAAAGGGAAATGTTGGTGAACGTCAGTATGGACCCTGTTGACAAAGGGAAATGTCTGGATCCATCAAGAAAGTGGCAGTGACACTACGTGTACATGACGTAATGCAGTTGAGAAAATCCATTGCACCTGCCATAGATTATTTCTGTCGTGTTCGGTGAACTGTAAGAAATACAAGACAACGATAATGCACATATGAATTGTGTATATATCGTATTGCTTTGATGTTGGTTTCCATGTCGTGAAGCCTTACCATCATCATACCCGCTTCTGTCCCCATGTTTCTTGGTAAAAGGGCTGAAAACCTGACACAATAAAACTTTCCGCATTTCTCTCTCTGTTGCTCTGTCTCCCTCCCTTTCTCCCTCCCTCTCCCTCTCTCTCTGTTTCTCTATCTGTCTCTGTCTGTCTCTCTGTCTCTCTCTTTCTCTCTTTCTCTCTCTCTTCTCTCTCTGTCTCTGTCTCTCTGTCTCTCTCTCTTTCCCTGTCTCTCTCTCTCTCTCTTCCCTGTCTCTCTCTCTCTCTCTCTCTTTTCCCTGTCTCTCTCTCTCTCTCTCTCTCTCTCTCTCTCTCTCTGGCTAGCTATGAGACAGATCGAGAAGGACCTAATGTTACTATCCTGGGGTATTAAACTGTTTTTATGCTTCAAATTGCAAGTTTCATTTTACAAACATGAACGAACGTTAGCGTGGAACAGGGCTGACCCGTCGTCTGGCTGTGTGGTAATAAACAGACACCGGTAACCAGACTAGCACCAGAGAGAGGGGGAGGGAGGGAGAGATAGACACTGACAGACAGACAGACAGACAGACATAGGAGAGAGAGAGAGAGAGAGAGAGAGAGAGAGAGAGAGAGAGAGAGAGAGAGAGAGATTGCACAGTTCATCGAACACGAACACGGCATTATGTCCAATTGACGACACTTCAAACGGCAGGGGTCCCTGTGCTCTTAATATCAATGGCTCCCAAAGTGAAAGGAAAATGTTATTGCTTCTTAAAATGCAAATGACTGAATTTTTGTCCACCATCACAAGCTCTGCGCTCAGAGGGAGAGAAGGAAAGAGAGAGAGAGAGAGGGTGAGACAAAGAGAGAGTTCTCAGTCCTGTTATTTTATTATTGCAGTAATGTCTCTCGTGACTACATAAAATAGAAATGAAATCAAATAGATAATAAAAGAAATGATGACTAGCGAAAGTAGAGAGATTAGCAGACGATGCCTGCTTTACACAAGGAGACATGACAAGAGGTTCTGGCATTGCTGAAAGCATCAGTCAGTTCCATTGGCTGAAATTGATTACTCTCGGCCAACCGAAAAGGCTGTTCTTTCCTTGTTGTTTTTAAATAGCTCTCTCTCTCTCTCTCTCTCTTCTCTCTCTCTCTCTCTCTCTCTCTCTCTCTCTCTCTCTGTCAGTGTCTCTCTCTCCCTCCCTCCCCCCCTCTCTCTCTGTATGCTCTATCTCTATCTCCCTCTCTCTCTTCTCTCTCTCTCTCTCTCTGTCTCTCTCTCTGTCTCTCTGTCTCTCTCTCTTCTCTCTTCTCTTTCTCTCTCTCCTCTTCTCTCCCCCCCCTCCCTTTTTCTCTGTCTCTGTCTCTCTATGTCTCTCTGTGTCTCTCTGTCTCTCTGTCTGTCTCTCTCTTTCTCTTTCTGTCTCTCTGTCTCTGTCTTTGTCTCTTTCCCTCCCCCCCTCTCTCTCTCTCTCGTGGTTTTGTTGTTTGATTTTGTTGTCAACATTATGTTATCACTGTCAATATTTTGAAGATGCGTCAGAATAGTTCCTACCACTAATTCTGCCCCAGACATTTTTGCAT
>JAPXFY010000020.1:70029601-70037101 GCA_030674185.1 Monoplex corrugatus
CACTTATGTAATCTCTTCTCATCTTAAATGTGTTTGGGGTTAAATTGGATACTTATGTAATCTCTTCTCATCTTAAATGTTGTTAGGGGTTAAATTGGATCACTTATGTAATCTCTCTCATCTTAAATGTTGTTTGGGTTAAATTTGGATCACTTATGTAATCACTTCTCATCTTAAATTTGTGGTTGGGGTTAAATTGGATTACTTATGTAATCTCTTCTCATCTTAAATGTTGTTAGGGTTAATTGGATCACTTATGTAATCTCATGTCATTATTTTTGTTCAAGATGTTAAACAGCTTTCATTCTTCTCCCTGAAACCTCACCAGAGCGTCTTGTTCAGTGGTTTCCCACCTGTCAGCTGAGGTTCAATTCTCCACCTAGATACCGACTGTCGAGGACCAAAAGTCTTACAACTCTCAAGTTGTTGAGCACACAACTCATTTCTCTGATGTCCACTTTTGATGATTGGATCCTGCTTCTCTCCTTTGCTGCTTTATCTTCCCCAACACTGAACAAGGTCATATACCCATTTATGGCTGGGTGTATCAGACACTTCCCTAACAATGAACATGATCAGGTACCCGTTTATATCTGGGTAGATTAGAGATTTCTCTACTAGTGAACAGGGTAAGTTACCTATTTATAGCTGAGTGGACTACAGACTTTGTTAACACTGAACAAGGTCAGGTACCCATATATAGCTGGTTGGATTACAGGCATATCTAACACAAAACAGGATCAGAACTCCATTTATAGCTGGTTGGATTACAGGCATATCTAACACAAAACAGGAACAGAAATCCATTTATAGCTGGGTGGGTTATAGACTTCCCCAGTACTGAACAGGGTAGGGTATCCATTTTAGCTGGGTATTTGACAGAATTATCAATGAACGAGGTTAGGAACCCATCCATAGCTGGGTGATTACAGACTTATCTAACTCTAAACAGGATCAGGAATCCATTTATAGCTGGGTGAATCAGAGACTTCTTCAACACTGAACAGGGTCAGACATCCATTATAGCTGGATTGAGTGCAGAATTTGCTAACATTGAAAAGGGCCTGGTACCCATTTATAACTGGGTGGATTACAGACTTCTCTAACATCGAACACGGTCAGGTACCCATTCACAGGGTGTTGGGGTTGTGGTGGTAGTGGTGGTGGAAGACTGCAGGACACTGGAATCAATTCTTTTGCCTGCAGCGCAAAGATCATATCCATTTGTATTGTGCTCATGCTTCGCGTGCAACCTGTATTGTGTTAACGAGCAATTGTCGTCTAGAAACAATGCATGATTCATCACTGACATTTACGGCAATAGTTCTGTGTGCATGGAGTCATTAGTAATGTATGAGTTTTGAAATGCTGTGTGTATGGAGACATTGTAATGTATCAGTAATAGAAGGCAATGTATGGATCCACGGCCTGTTACTTAACATCAACAGTAACAACTGGACAGACTTCACCTGTTGGCCCTTGATGCTGTCATAAAACATTGACACTGGAGATACCTGTGTACCACCCAGACACCTACGTCTACTTTCTGACCAACATATTAACTGTTGTGACACTGGTGATACCTGTTGACCACCCAGACACCTACATGTACTTTCTGACCACATATTAACTGTTGTGACACTGGTGATACCTGTTGACCACCCAGACACCTACATGTACTTTCTGACCAACATATTAACTGTTGTGACACTGGTGATACCTGTGTACCACCCAGACATCTACATGTACTTTCTGACCAACATATTAACTGTTGTGACACTGGTGATACCTGTTGACCACCCAGACATCTACATGTACTTTCTGACCAACATATTAACTGTTGTGACACTGGTGATACTGTTGACCACCCAGACATCTACATGTACTTTCTGACCAACATATTAACTGTTGTGACACTGGTGATACCTGTTGACCACCCAGACATCTACATGTACTTTCTGACCAACATATTAATGTTGTGACACTGGTGTTACCTGTTGACCACCCAGACACCTACATGTACTTTCTGACCAACACATTAACTGTTGTGACACTGGTGATACCTGTGTACCACCCAGACACCTACGTCACTTTCTGACCAACATTTAACTGTTGTGACACTGGTGATACCTGTGACCACCCAGACACCTACGTCTACTTTCTGACCAACATATTAACTGTTGTGACACTGGTGATACCTGTTGACCACCCAGACACCTACATGTACTTTCTGACCAACACATTAACTGTTGTCCAGAACTGTCCACCACTAGTACTCTACCAACACATGAACTGTTGTGTAGACATCTGTCACCTACTGTATCACCAACACATGAACTGTTGTGTAGACATCTGTCACCTACTGTGTCACCAACACTATGGAACTGTTGTGTGCTGACATCTATCACCTACTTTATCACCAACACATGAACTGTTGTGTAGACATCTGTCACCTACTGTATCACCAACACATGAACTGTTGTGTAGACATCTGTCACCTACTTTATCACCAACACATGAACTGTTGTACAGACATCTGTCACCTACTGTATCACCAACACATGAACTGTTGTGTAGACATCTGTCACCTACTTTATCATCAACACATGAACTGTTGTACAGACATCTGTCACCTACTTTATCATCAACACATGAACTGTTGTACAGACATCTGTCACCTACTGTATCACCAACACATGAACTGTTTGTCCAGACATCTGTCACCTACTTTATCACCAACACATGAACTGTTGTGCTGACATCTATCACCTACTGTATCACCAACACATGAACTGTTGTGCAGACATCTATCACCTACTGTGTCACCAACACATGAACTGTTGTACAGACATCTATCACCTACTGTATCACCAACACATGAACTGTTGTGCAGACATCTATCACCTACTGTGTCACCAACACATGAACTGTTGTACAGACATCTATCACCTACTGTGTCACCAACACATGAACTGTTGTGTAGACATCTATCACCTACTGTGTCACCAACACATGAACTGTTGTGCTGACATCTATCACCTACTGTATCACCAACACATGAACTGTTGTGCAGACATCTATCACCTACTGTGTCACCAACACATGAACTGTTGTGCTGACATCTATCACCTACTTTATCACCAACACATGAACTGTTGTGCTGACATCTATCACCTACTGTATCACCAACACATGAACTGTTGTCCAGACATCTATCACCTACTGTATCACCAACACATGAACTGTTGTGTAGACATCTATCACCTACTGTATCACCAACACATGAACTGTTGTGTAGACATCTATCACCTACTGTATCACCAACACATGAACTGTTGTGTAGACATCTGTCACCTACTTTATCACCAACACATGAACTGTTGTCCAGACATCTGTCACCTACTTTATCACCAACACATGAACTGTTGTCCAGACATCTATCGCCTACTTTATCACCAACACATGAACTGTTGTCCAGACATCTATCGCCTACTGTATCACCAACACATGAACTGTTGTGTAGACATCTATCACCTACTGTATCACCAACACATGAACTGTTGTCCAGACATCTATCACCTACTGTATCACCAACACATGAACTGTTGTCCAGACATCTGTCACCTACTGTGTCACCAACACATGAACTGTTGTCCAGACATCTATCACCTACTGTATCACAAACACATGAACTGTTGTGTAGACATCTATCACCTACTGTGTCACAACACATGAACTGTTGTCCAGACATCTGTCACCTACTGTATCACCAACACATGAACTGTTGTCCAGACATCTATCACCTACTTTATCACCAACACATGAACTGTTGTCCAGACATCTGTCACCTACTGTATCACCAACACATGAACTGTTGTGTAGACATCTATCACCTACTGTATCACCAACACATGAACTGTTGTGTAGACATCTATCACCTACTGTATCACCAACACATGAACTGTTGTGTAGACATCTGTCACCAACTTTCTCACAACACATGAACACAGTCCTAAAGAGAGCTGGGTTCTACTGGTTGCATCTGACTAACAAGCAAACAAACAAACAAATAGACAAACAAACAAACAAATAGACAAACAAACAAACAAACAAACAAACAAACAAACCTGTTCGGCAAACTAATGTGGACTAAAAGACTTTACTCCTGAAACAAAAGTTCTAGAGCAAAAGTGATCTGACAAAATGGGGGTTTAGAGTTCGTTCAAGAGAAATGAACGCACTCGTACGATTCCACATGCGCTCATCCAGATCTATCTGAAATATTCTGCCAAAGTCTTTGATTCTGTGCGAAGCCCTACGTGCTGGCAGGGTCTTGAAATGGTGAGGAGAGGTGGGGTGGGGTGAGATGGGGATGGGGGTGGGGGTTGCAAGACACAACACCACTAAAATGATCGGAGTATTGAGAGGAGCAGTAAACAAGCCAGCTGTTATTTTGTGGATTGGGACTCAACTTGAGATACCAGATCTTAGTTTACGGCTCCATCAAAAGAACCAGCCAACCCACGTTTAGCTTACAACATGTAAGAGCTCCATTTGTCCCGGGGAAAAGGTTGGAGTAAAAAATATAAACAATCTTTGTTATGCAGATGGCACTGTTCTAACTGCAGAAAACAAAAAAGACCTACAAAATGTTGTGAGTGTAATAGAAACAGAAAGCAGAAATAAATGGCTGGAGTTAAATAGTAAGAAGACAAGTCGTGGTAATCAGTAAAAAACAAGAAATCCCTTCCTGCACAAGATGCATATCAGAAATAGCAGCAGAATCGGCCGAACTAAAATAGCATTCAGGAAAATGAAAAGCTATCAGGAAAAGAGTTCTTTAGTGTTATATAGAACCAATACTGTTGTACAGATGCGAAACTTAAACAATCAACAAGCACAGACAAAGCAAGACTGAAGCAGTTGAAACGTGGTTTCTGGCAAGAATTGTTAAGAGTTTCATGGACAGCAAAGCAAACAAACGACACAGTCTTGAAAGAAGCAAAAACAAAAAGAACATTGATGAAGAAGATTATGAAAAAACAAGCAGTATTCATAGGAAATTTATGCGACAAGAGATGTTTGAGCACCTAGTCACAACAGGAAAGCTAGAGGAGGAAAAACACTAGGTAGACACAGGGAGAAGATATTAGTTTTGCAGAATTTTTTTTCTTTTATTGTTGTCTAAAGCCCAGCCGACTGCGCAGAGCCATATCAGGGCTATGACCTCTTCAAAACACACAAAACTTTAACAGGAAAAAAAAAAGAAAAGGAAATTAAGTACACATATCAATCCATTCGCGCACATAATCTAAGGACATGCCCCCGGCGTAGGACCATTCCGTCCGATTTATCGCACAGGGGAGATTTAAAAAAAACACTTGAATACAAATATAAGCATACATAAGGACACCAAAACACATCAGTCCCAATTTCTGATTCAGCTAAAAACCTTGGTGTCTGCATTGACTCTACCCTCTCCATGAACAACTTTGTTTCTCAAACTTCCAGATCTCGCTACTATCATCTCCATCGTATAAGGCTGATCAGGAAGTATCTCTCTGTCGAAACAACTGCAAAACTCGTTCTCTCCTTCATAATGTCTCGCATTGACTATTGCAATTCACTCCTGTCTGGTCTTCCTGCCTCCACCATTCACATCCTACAGCGCATTCAAAACAATGCTGTACGCCTTGTATTCAAAAAGAAAAAAGCTGACCACATATCTCCTCTCCTGGCACAACTTCACTGGCTCCCTGTATCAAAGCGCATGCAGTACAAACTAGACACCATGTGCTACAAAAGCCTCAATAACGCAGCCCCCCATTACCTGTCAAGCCTACTTGAGATCTATCTTCCCTCACGTACCCTCCGCTCTGCCTCCGATCCTCTGACTTTTCGCTTTCCACGCACTAAGCTCAATACCTATGGTCCACGAGCCTTCTCTGTTTCTGGTCCACTCTCCTGGAACAAACTTCCTCTCTCAGTCCGTCAGCAACCTACTTTTGTCTCCTTCAAGTCCGCTCTCAAAACTCACCTTTTCTCCTCCGCATAAAATCCTAACCTCACTCAACCCCCCCCCCAACCCCCCCGCCTCTGCAGCCTGTCTCCGCTCGTAGGGAATCACATGGTTATAATATATAATTGTATATGCTATGCTCTCTATAATTTTCCATTGCTTTTATTCTTGCTTTTATTGCTTTTATTCTTTCTCTCCATTTATAGCCATGCGTGTGTGTGTGTGTGTGTGTGTGTGTGTGTGTGTGTGTGTGTGTGTGTGTGTGTGTGTGTGTGCGTATGTGTGCGTGCGTGCGTGCGTGCGTGCGTGCGTGCGTGCGTGTGTGTCTGCTTCAGCGCTTAGATTTGATTTTATCAAGATTTTGCGCTATATAAATATTGTAATTATTATTATTATATAAAACATATATAAAAACAGGCATAAATTACCTAAAATTGCTTCCGCATATCTCACCTCCTTAGAGCCAAAAATGCACTTAATACATGTACCCAATTATCAATCCGAAGAAAAAGGACGTAAGAGTTTATCGAAAACGTACAGGTGAATGGACCAGTAAGGCAGAAAATACGTAGAAACGACAGAAAGCAAGGCAACAAGGCAGAAACAAAGAGAGTGACAGAAAAGAGGAAATTTCTAGCACAGAATTTCCAGAAGGTGGGGATACTATTTATACCGAAAGAGCCCCCGGCAACCCAAAGGGGGACGTTTTGCAGAATGGGTTGGGATGGAAAGGGTCGGAGATTGTAGCGACAAAAGATAGATTTGTATGTAGGGCCATGATCGCCAACGCCATGCTGCAGAGCACACGATGATGATGATTAAAAAAAAACAGCATTTCCGGTATTCTCGTACATATTTTATTAATCAGAGGAGACACGAAGTGTATTTTCTTTCCCCTAAAAACAGGTTGATGGTCTGGATACAGTGGTGGATTCAGCATCTGATGTCTCAACTTCACTCCCATCACACAACATGAAAAAACTGGTCTGTTGGCTGCCCATGTTAATGTTTCCATCATTCTGGTGGTAGCTTACTGTTTTTATCCCATAACATAAAAACATTGGTCTGTTGGCTGCCCGTGTTAAAGATTCCATCATTCTGGTGGTATCAGCTTACTGTTCATTGCACAACATGAAAACACTGTGTCGTCCATTGCCCATGTTAATTTTCCATCATTCTGGTGTGTCAGCTTACTGTTTTATCCCATAACATAAAAACATTGGTCTGTTGGCTGCCCGTCTTAATGTTTCCATCATTCTGGTGGTGTCAGCTTACTGTTTTATCCCATAACATAAAAACATTGGCCTGTTCGCTGCCTGTCTTAATGTTTCCATCATTCTGGTGGTATCAGCTTACTGTTCCCAAGGTCCCACTGTCCCCCTCTCCCCGTTTCAAGACCTTTCAGCACTTTTGAGTTTTGTTCGAACTCAGGGAGTCTGCCGGATAATTGCTCGCAGACTTGGATGGAGCGCATATGGAAC
>JAPXFY010000020.1:70042101-70052101 GCA_030674185.1 Monoplex corrugatus
TGGTGACTATACAGACATACATGACATTGATAGCTACAGTACAGTGTTGTGGTGACTATACAGACATACATGACATTGATAGCTACAGTACAGTGTTGTGGTGACTATACAGACATACATGACATTGATAGCTACAGTACAGTGTTGTGGTGACTATACAGACATACATGACATTGATAGCTACAGTACAGTGTTGTGGTGACTATACAGACATACATGACATTGATAGCTACAGTACAGTGTTGTGGTGACTATACAGACATACATGACATTGATAGCTACAGTACAGTGTTGTGGTGACTATACAGACATACATGACATTGATAGCTACAGTACAGTGTTGTGGTGACTATACAGACATACATGACATTGATGCTACAGACAGTGTTGTGTGACTATACAGACATACATGACATTGATGCTACTACAGTGTTGTGGTGACTATACAGACATACATGACATTGATAGCTACAGTACAGTGTTGTGGTGACTATACAGACATACATGACATTGATAGCTACAGTACATGTTGTGGTGATATACAGCATACATGACTTGATGCTACAGTACAGTGTTGTGGTGACTATACAGACATACATGACATTGATAGCTACAGTACAGTGTTGTGGTGACTATACAGACATACATGACATTGATGCTACAGTACAGTGTTGTGGTGACTATACAGACATACATGACATTGATGCTACAGTACAGTGTTGTGGTGACTATACAGACATACATGACTTGATAGCTACAGTACAGTGTTGTGTGACTATCAGACATACATGACATTGATGCTACAGTACAGTGTTTGGTGACTATACAGCATACTTGACATTGATGCTACATACATGTTGTGGTGCTATACAGACATGACATGCATCTCACTTTGATGTCTTAAAGTTACAGATGTTACGTGGTGACTATACAGACTACATGCATTGATGCTAGTACGTGTTGTGGTGCTATACAGATCATACTATGGACATTGTTGTGTCTATCAGTCATTTGAAGTTGTAGACTATACAACATACATGACATTGATGCTACAGTCAGTGTTGTGGAGACTACAGACATACATGACCAAATTGATGGCTACAGTACCAGTTTGGTGACATACAGACTTACATGCATTGATGCTCTAGTTACAGATGTTTGTGGTGACTATCAGACATACATTTACTTTGATGCTACATTACAGTGTTCGTGATATCTTACAGACATACAGAATTTGAATCTTAACATTCACATTGTGATGAATTAATACAACATGCATGTACTTGTGCCTTAAGTACATTGTTTTTTTACTATCAGATACATGACTTGATAGCTACAGTACAGTGTTGTGGTGACTATACAGACATACATGACATTGATAGCTACATTACAGTGTTGTGGTGACTATACAGACATACATGACATTGATAGCTACATACAGTGTTGTGGTGACTATACAGACATACATGACATTGATAGCTACATACAGTGTTGTGGTGACTATACAGACATACATGACATTGATAGCTACAGTACAGTGTTGTGGTGACTATACAGACATACATGACATTGATAGCTACAGTACAGTGTTGTGGTGACTATACAGAAATACATGACATTGATAGCTACAGTACAGTGTTGTGGTGACTATACAGACATACATGACATTGATGCTACAGTACAGTGTTGTGGTGACTATACAGACAATCATGACAGACTTGATGGCTACAGTACAGTGTTGGTGACTATACAGACATACATGACTTGATAGCTACAGTACAGTGTTGTGGTGACTATACAGACATACATGACATTGATAGCTACAGTACAGTGTTGTGGTGACTATACAGACATACATGACTTTGATAGCTACAGTACAGTGTTGTGGTGACTCACCTCAGTTCACTGTCGGCGTCATTTTGTTCGTTGTGTTGACCGTCTGCACGTCTGGATGCCACCATCTCCTCGAGGCCACTCTGTCTTGACATTTTGTGGTCAATTCTTCAATATTTAGGCCACTGATGTTGGTTATGTTCTCGATGTATGAGATTGGATGTCTGCCATTCTTCCTTTTTGCTTGTTTTTCCTTTAAAGATAGTTGCCAAGATGTTCGTGACGCATGGCCAATGCATTTTTTAGTCTTCTCTTGTTGATGTCTGCTAGTAGTTTACTGGTGGTATCAAGTTCTTCCAGGACACTTTCGTTAGTTCTTCTATCTGTCCATTTGACACGTAGTGTCTCGATAAAACCACATCTGTGCTGCCTCAATTCTTCTGCAATCAGTTTTTCTCAGAGTCCAGGCTTCGCAGCCATAAATCGTGACTGGTCAGACCAAGCATTTTAAAAGTCTAACTTTCATGCCATTTGGTATGCCTCTGTCCTTGCAGATGTTTTTGAGTTGGACCATTTTTGCTTGGCCATTCCAATTTTTATTTTGATGTCTTTGAAGCAGGTTCCATCATCAGTTTTTACAGAGCCAAGATATTTGAAATCCTTAACATTTTCCAAAGGAACTTTGTTAATTTAAGATGTCATAATTGTTTTTAGTGTCTTTGCCTTTGATATGTAGCACTTTTTTTTTTTCTTGGCGTTCAAGTTTAGACCAGCCTTTTTGCCTGCTGCATCTATCCTGTATAGAATTCTTTTTATGCTGGTGGTGACTATACAGATATAATATACATGACAGACTTTGGTGGTCACAGTAGAGTGACTGTTGTGGTGGCTATACAGACGTGCACATCAGTATCAAAGTTGGTCAAAATCTAAATCAAATTGAGCGCCATCGTTCAAAAAAAAACAGAAACCAGACTCACGGGAAAAAGAATGAAAACGCGAACTCCATTCACAAAACAACACAGACGTAATTAACAAAGAACAAATACACAAAATATAAGGAAAAACAATAAACCTTTCCAAATGTTTTGGGTTTTTTTTTTGTCTCCAGCTGAACCAAAACTGGGGAAAGTTGTGATGTTATTTTGTGTATATTTTTTTTATTGTGTTTTGTGTATCCTTGACAATGTTATTTGGCCAAAAACGTGCACCTGCCTAATTAAGTATTTTGAATACATGTTCTCGTTGTATTTTTTCTGTTTCTGGTTTGTGCAGAGAAAAGACATATAAATCCTTCATTCCTTTCACAGATCAGAAAGCCGGGTTCAAATTTATTTGAAAAATCTGTGGTAAATGGACTGAAACCAGCTGTCAGTCAATAAATGTTTCCAAATCCGTCCTAACCTGAAAGGGGTTCTCCCATCTGCTCCTGGGAACCGTAAGAAAGGGGTTCTCCCATCTGCTCCTGGGAACCGTAAGAAAGGGGTTCTCCCATCTGCTCCTGGGAACCGTAAGAAAGGGGTTCTCCCATCTGCTCCTGGGAACTGTAAGAAAGGGGTTCTCCCATCTGCTCCTGGGAACCGTAAGAAAGGGGTTCTCCCATCTGCTCCTGGGAACCGTAAGAAAGGGGTTTTCCCTTCTGCTCCTGGGAACCGTAAGGAAGGGGTTTTCCCATCTACTCCTGGGAACCGTAAGAAAGGGGTTCTCCCTTCTGCTCCTGGGAACCGTAAGAAAGGGGTTTTCCCATCTACTCCTGGGAACCGTAAGAAAGGGGTTCTCCCCTCTACTCCTGGGAACCGTAAGAAAGGGGTTCTCCCTTCTGCTCCTGGGAACCGTAAGAAAGGGGTTCTCCCTTCTGCTCCTGGGAACCGTAAGAAAGGGGTTCTCCCATCTGCTCCTGGGAACCGTAAGAAAGGGGTTCTCCCTTCTGCTCCTGGGAACCGTAAGAAAGGGGTTCTCCCTTCTGCTCCTGGGAACCGTAAGAAAGGGGTTCTCCCTTCTGCTCCTGGGAACCGTAAGAAAGGGGTTCTCCCTTCTGCTCCTGGGAACCGTAAGAAAGGGGTTCTCCCTTCTGCTCCTGGGAACCGTAAGAAAGGGGTTCTCCCATCTGCTCCTGGGAACCGTAAGAAAGGGGTTCTCCCTTCTGCTCCTGGGAACCGTAAGAAAGGGGTTCTCCCTTCTGTTCCTGGGAACCGTAAGAAAGGGGTTCTCCCATCTGCTCCTGGGAACCGTAAGAAAGGGGTTCTCTCCCTTCTGCTCCTGGGAACCGTAAGAAAGGGGTTCTCCCTTCTGCTCCTGGGAACCGTAAGAAAGGGGTTCTCCCATCTGTTCCTGGGAACTGTAAGAAAGGGGTTCTCCCTTCTGCTCCTGGGAACTGTAAGAAAGGGGTTTTCCCATCTGCTCCTGGGAACCGTAAGAAAGAGACAGCGTTATGTAGGTTACACACGGGTCACATATCCTGGACTCATTCATATCTTATGAAAAAAATGAGGAATCACAAGTGTATACTATGTGACAAGTCGCTGACCATCAGAAACCTTCTTACTGAATGCTTGGACTTGCACCATGTGAGACATAAGCATTATACAGCGGACTCCTTAAAGAACCTCTTCAGAGACTGAGCGCAACTTGCACAAAAGACTAAAAGAACACAAACGTGAGTCCTCTCTAGTGAGGGAACATCTGACCCACACCCAACACCACTTTGAAAAGGACAGTGTGCAAGTTCTCGACAAAGAAGCAAGATGGTTTCAGAGGGGAGTAAAGGAGGCAGTTTACATCGGCGGAGCGCACTGAAGCCAGTTCTCGACCCAGCAGTTGCGCTGAAGAAGTCGGCTGGATCGCCGATGAAAGCTACGCAATAAGTAGCTTTCTTTTTTACTGAGAGACAGGTTCAGCCAGGTAGCCATTATCTCTTCAGAGATGTTCCTCGAGATGCAGGTTTCAGGTTTCAACAAGAGACCGACAGATTTCATCTGATATGATCCTATGTATGGGAAAGATTTTTAAATGCATTTCACAACTGAAAGAATAACCGTGAGCTTGGTTTAACTGTTGCCTTTTCACTTTAACTTGGGTGTTGTTTTTAAAGTGGTGTTAGCCCTGACATGCCTCTAGTGGTCGGCTCGGCGATAAGCAGATGAACCTGAACCAGACTAGGGAGGTTGAGAATGGCCAATGTGACCATCTGAGGGCGTGATGTCCACTGTGGTTTGCTTACCGTGGGTCTGTTCTCGTTGTTCCGTCGTGTTAGTGTCTTTATGAAGATACTTCGTCAGCACTGACGATGAAGATGGCTTAGACACGAACTGCTTGACATCACCAACAATATGTAGGACTCATAATTGATGATATGAAGTTTTTTTGTGCTGTCTTCTTCTTGTGGCAAAGATTGGGTGTTAAAGACAGTAAGAATGACAATGATGATGATGGTTCCGTTTCTCTGAAAAGACAATGGATACGCACAGTTGAGGGCTCAGTTGGATGTGGAACAGCGTCGGCAGTGGCTGAATAGGCCGGTTCTTGAGTGACAGTCCTTGGCACAGCTGACACACATGAAGGCTGATGGCTGTGGCTGAGTGGTCACTGCCGCAATTTTCGTTGTCCTCTTTTCTGTCCTACCACTGTCAAGTTCGTTTCTTCTCTGTAATGGCGATGCCGGCACGTACAGCCTGTCGCAGGCACAGCGATTATATATACATGTACATATACATTTATGCTTTGTTGATTATACCAAGGCTTTCGATCCGGTAAGACGTGAAGAATTGATCAACCAACTAGAAAGACTCAATATTGGTGGAAAAGATCTACGAATAATCAGAAATATGTATTGGGAACAAACAGCTGCAATGAGAATAGAAAACAATGTAAGCTCTTTCCAAAACATCAAAGGAGGTGTCAGACAGGGTTGTGTTTTGTCACCAGATCTGTTTTCACTTTACAGCGAAAACATCATGAGAAACCTAGAGGAAGGCCCTGGATTAAAGGTAGGAGGAAAAGTGATAAACAACATTCGATACGCAGATGACACCGTGCTAATTGCAGAAAGTGAAAGGGACCTACAAAACCTTGTGAATATACTAGAAATAGAAGCAAAGTTAAGGCTTGGAACTAAACAGCACGAAGACTGAAGTCATGGTGATCAGTAAAAAAAAAAAAAACCCATGAAATCCCCTCATGCAAATTGGTAAGTTTAAATACGGGAACGATCATTTCACCAGACGGCAAATGCACATCAGAATAGCCAGCGGAATCGGCAGGTCCAAAGCAGCATTCAAGAAGATGAAAAGCATTCTTACCAATAAATGCCTATCAATTAACATCAGGAAGAGAGTTCTTGAATGCTATATAGAACCAATACTGTTGTATGGTTGCGAGGCGTGGACAGTCAACAAGCAAAGCCAAAACAATGATTGAGGCAGCCGAGATGTGGTTTCTAAGAAGAATGTTGAGAGTTCCATGGACAGCAAAGAAAACAAACGAGACGGTCTTGATGGAGGCATACACAAGTAGATCATTCATAAGGAAGATTAGGAAAAGACAGGCAACATTTAAAGGCCATTTTATGAGAAAAGGAGAATTGGAGCACCTGGTCACAACGGGAAAGCTGGAGGGAAAGAGAGCACCAAGTAGACCCAGGGAGAAGATACTAGACGGACTTGCAGAGTGGCTGAAGACAAGGTTTGAAGAGATACTTGGGGCCACAAGAGATAGAGACAGATGGAAGTCCATGATCGCCAACACCATACGGCAAAGCACCTGATGTTGATGATATATATATGTATATACATGTATATATATATACATATATATATATATATATATATATATATATATATATATGTCAGGTCGGATAGATGTATCCGCTACTGGTAACCTGGAACCCAGTACTACCTGTCACAGGGTCGAATTGCTGGCGACTAAACCAGCAACCCCACCAGTCCTCTCAGGAGGATGGTGAGGAGGGTGGCTAGAAACCCTGGTGGAAATAAATTAGATCCATCAAAGGGCGCCAGCTCTGGAGAGCTACCCGCGGCCATCTAGCTAAGGGAGTAAACCCTGACAGTAAATCCGGTGTGGGGCTCCTAAGGCGGTTGGATGGCAAACTTTGTCACTTTCCGGCAGCTCCTGCGGCCGCGTTGGCACCAAAACGTAACAGCCCTGCTGTTCCTTTGGATCTGTCAGCGAGGTGGAGAGGGGGGACAAGTTGCATGGGCAACAGCCTGTCTTCCATATTACACTGCCCAGGCTTACATCCGTCCATTCATCCACAAACACTCTGCACCTACGACCTGGAGAGGACACTCCAGCCTCGCTACTAACACTAGTGTCGGCACAACACGGGAAGCAACAGATACCGGTGATAAGTCATTGCTCAACTGGCGTAAAGCTGACGCCAGGGGTTGCTTTTGACGGTGGGAGAGACCTTCGTGTCTTACTGGACAGCTACCGCCCACCTAAGCTGGGCAGCCCCCAGCCAGTTAGGTGCTGTCCCGCCACGACCTGCCTTCTTCATTGGGTGCATGAAGATTAGGAGAAAATCTGACAAGCAGGTCGTTAATTACCGCACCAAACAAAAAGAAAAATTCAAATTCAAGAAACGGATCAGGAAAAGGATCAGCAGTGAAACTGGGCTGTTGGAATGTCCGAACAATGATGCCTGGGCTCTCCCAAGATCTGCAAGACATCAGCGACGCCAGAAAAACCGCCGTCATAAACAGCGAACTAAAGAGGCTCAATGTGGACATTGCCATTCTGCAGGAAACACGGCTGGCTGACTCAGGAACACTAAAGGAAAGGGACTACACCTTCTTCTGGCAAGGAAAGAGTTCTGATGCCCCAAGAGAGCACGGAGTAGGCTTTGCAGTAAGGAACAGCCTGCTGAACATGATTGAACCAGGCAGCGGCGGTTCAGAACGACTCTTGACTCTCCGCCTCAACACCACCGAAGGCTATGTCACTCTCATCAGCATTTATGCCCCAACTCTGTCCGCCTCTCCAGACACCAAGGATGAGTTCTACGAAAATCTTGCATCAACCATAAGGAACATCCCGAGGACAGAACAACTTGTTCTCCTGGGCGACTTCAACGCCAGAGTGGGTGCAGACAATGACTCATGGCCCTTCTGCCTCGGTTCCTTTGGAGTGGGGAAAATGAATGAGAATGGACAGCGACTGCTTGAGTTTTGCGCCTGCCATGAACTGTGCATCGCCAACTCCTTCTTCAAGACGAAGCCTCAGCACAAAGTCTCCTGGAGGCATCCCCGCTCAAAACATTGGCACCAACTGGATTTGATCCTAGTAAGACGTGCCGCTATCAAAAACGTTCTCCACACTCGCTCTTATCACAGCGCAGACTGCGACACAGACCACTCTCTGGTATGTTGCAAGATCAGGCTACAACCAAAGAAGTTCCACTGCTCAAAGAAACAAGGGAACCCTCGCATTGACGTCAGCAAGATGTCTCAGCCAGATCTTGTAGAACAGTTCGCAGAGGCCTTTCAGAGAGAATACAATGCATTGCAGCCCAGAGACTCTGCCACTGAGAGATGGGAAACGCTACGAGACACCATGCACCGCATTGCTATGGCCACCTTTGGGAAGAAAACTGTGAAGTCCCACGACTGGTTTGAGGCCAAATCATCAGAGATGACTCCCACTGTTGAGGCCAAGCGTGCCGCACTCACCAAGTATAAGCGGTCACCCAGTGAGAAGAACCTGCAAATCCTCAGGGCTGCCAGAAGTAAGGTTCAGCTTAACGCCAGGCGCTGCGCAAACGAGTACTGGACAGAGCTCAGCGAAGAGATACAGAGTGCTGCTGAAAGAGGCAACATCCGAGGAATGTATGATGGTATCAAGAAGGCACTGGGACCAACACAGAGCAAGATCGCCCCCCTCAAATCCTCCACTGGGGAAGTAATCAGCAATCCTAGCCAACAGATGGAAAGATGGGCGGAACACTACTCCGACCTCTACTCCACACAGAACATGGTGTCCCCCTTAGCCCTCGATGCCATCAAGTGCATGCCGGTAATGGAAGAACTTGACGCAGAGCCAACTGCGGACGAACTCAGCAAGGCCATTGATAGCCTGGCATCAGGGAAGGCACCTGGCAACGACGGAATTCCCCCAGACCTCATCAAGCACTGCAAGACTTCTCTTCTGCACCCTTTGCACGCAGTTCTCTGTCAGTGTTGGAATGAGGGAGCTGTACCACAGGACATGAGGGACGTCAAGATCGTCACCCTATACAAAAACAAGGGCGAAAGGAGCGACTGCAACAACTACAGAGGTATCTCGCTCCTCAGCATTGTTGGCAAAGTCTATGCTCGGGTCCTCCTAATCCGCCTGCAGAAACTGGCTGAACGCGTCTACCCGGAATCACAGTGTGGTTTTCGAGCAGAGAGATCCACGGTAGACATGGTCTTCTCCCTTCGCCAAATCCAGGAGAAGTGCAGAGAGCAGCGGATGCCCCTGTATGTGGCATTCATTGACCTCACCAAGGCCTTTGACCTAGTCAGCAGAAATGGCCTTTTCAGGCTCTCGAAAAATCGGCTGCCCCCCCAAACTGCACAGCTTAATTGAGTCCTTCCACTCAAACATGAAAGGGATGGTGCAGTTCAACGGAAACCTCTCCAAGCCCTTCGACGTACGCAGCGGTGTGAAACAAGGCTGCGTCCTGGCCCAACCTCTTTGAATCTTCTTCGCTCTCCTCCTGAGGCATGCGTTCAGCACAGCGCAAGAAGGGACCCACCTGCGGACCAGATCAGATGGCAGGCTCTTCAACCTCGCCCGCCTCAGAGCAAGGACAAAGGTCCGTGAAGCCCTCATCAGAGACATGCTATTTGCCGACGATGCCGCAGTTGTGACCCATACTCAGCGGGACTTGCAGTCACTAATGGACCGCTTCTCCCAGGCCTGCAAAGATTTTGGTCTGACCATCAGTCTTAAGAAGACAAACGTCCTGGGCCAAGACACGCCATCTCCACCAGCTATCACCATTGATGACTACGAGCTTGAAGCCATCCATCAATTCACATATCTTGGGTCCACCATCACCGATAACCTCTCCCTTGACACAGAGGTCGACAAGAGGATCGGGAAGGCAGCCACAACACTAGCCCGCCTCACACAAAGGGTGTGGACAAATCCCAAGCTGACCACAAAG
>JAPXFY010000020.1:70062101-70064601 GCA_030674185.1 Monoplex corrugatus
GGTTATATTAGGAAGAAGAATGGCAGAATGGTTATATTAGGGAGAAGAGTGGCATAATGGTTATGTTAGGGAGAAGAATGGCAGAATGGTTATGTTAGGGAGAAGAGTGGCAGAATGGTTATATTAGGGAGAAGAATGGCATAATGGTTATGTTAGGGAGAAGAATGGCAGAATGGTTATGTTAGGGAGAAGAATGGCAGAATGGTTATATTAGGGAGAAGAATGGCAGAATGGTTATGTTAGGGAGAAGAATGGCATAATGGTTATGTTAGGGAGAAGAGTGGCATAATGGTTATGTTAGGGAGAACAGTGGCAGAATGGTCCAGACGTTCGCCTGCCAATAACTAAACTCAAGGTTCCAGGGTTCGTTTCCCGTAGAGACCTCGACTTTTCTCTGCAGTTTGATCGGAAAATCGAACTGAACATTTAGTCCTTCGGAAGGGGACGAAAAACGAGTCGGACCCGTGTGCCTTCTGGCTGTGCAAGCTAAAGATCCCACGGCAGTGCAAAATCGTGAAGAGCAGGGCATTCGCCCGGCTGCCATGGTATAAAACATTGGAGAGGCAGGTTGATTTCCCAGGTCCCTCCCCTTGAAAGCCAATTGTGACCTCCCACCACGAAATCAGTCTTAACTCGCAATCATTCGAACAGCACTAGGAGCTGAAAAGGTGACTGAGGGTTTATCTGGGGTGTTTTGACTTTATCTCAAAATTGATTTCACAGAATTTTTTTTTTCTTGAAAAAATATTATTAATCAATTTAAATCGGTATTTTAATGCATTGATCGCAGCAGAAAGAACGCAATTTCCTACCAAAAGTACCTATTTTTGTCTCTTATTATGAACCGTAACCTGTACAGTACCCGCACATGTAATATACTGGCAGAAAGCTCTTTGGTGCACCTTTCAGATAATGACAGCTAAAATTAGAAACAAACCGGGTCAAAGCCACCAAATAAAGAAATTTAAGGAAAATGTGTAGGAAAGCACACAAAAACTTTAGAGGCCTATTTCTCAAAATGCCCGTCATACAACTGAATGACTTTAAACATACATAACTTCTAATTTTTTTTTTTTTTTTTTTTTTTTTTGAGTACAAGCTTTGTTCAAGTACCAAAATAATCACCAGAATGTACACTTTCCAGTGATATGTATATCTCAAAATGCCCAAAATTCTAGTTAAGACTGCTTTCGTGGTGGGGGGGGGTCACAATTAGCCTTCTTGCCTTTCTGAAGTCTTGGTCAATAAATAAATTGAGTGGCGCTGCACCACGGCGACGTGCTCTCAACGGGAAGATCAGCCCGAGTTTAACATGGTAAATCACTTGTGAGACAAAGGAATGAATGTGAATGAATATGAAATGATATTGTGACATAACGTTTTATTGATACAAATCTTAAATGAACTATATGAATCTTAACTGCTAGGAGAAAGGATATACTTCATAATGCTACCAATTTTGAAGAACAAGGTCTCCCAACAGTGTAAAAATCGCTACTCACAGTTCCGTAGCTTTCGATGGTGTTCTCGCCATCTTCGTCAGCGCTCTAATGCTGTCTGCGTGAATCTCTACTCAGATCTCGCGAACATGGGATGAACCCAGTTCACGAGATCGAATCAGAGAATGGTACACCGGGGGCAGGGTGTAACGGCCCCGGTCCCTGTTGAGCGGGGGGTTGGTGGCTGCGATGTAGATGGCCTCCTTGACTCCTCGCTGGAACCACTTATTTTCTCTGTCCAGGATGTTGACATTGTCCGCACTGAATTGATGTTTTTCGGCGTGTAGGTGAGCTCCTACTGGAGAAGAGTCCCTCTTGTGTTCTGTTAGTCTCTTCTGAAGGGGGCGTTCAGTTTCACCGACATAATGTTGGTTACAGTCCTGGCAGTCTATTCTGTATATAATGCCAGCTTTGTCGAGTTTGCTGGTTTTGTCCTTGGGGGTGACCAGCTGGCTGCGTATGGTGTTGGAAGGTTTGGAATGTACAGCCACCCCAGTTTTCTGATCTTTCTGGACAGAGCGTCACTCACACCTCCTACGTATGGGATGGTGATGTGTCCCTTGCGCTGGTGTTGTTTCACTGGCTGTTGGGATGCGGAGTTGGAAGAAAATAGCTGTTTTGGGACCTGAGACGAGTTTTAATCTCACACTGTCTGCCGTTTTGATTTTGTTATTTACAATGGAAGGACATCTTCAATCAAGGAATATTAAAGAACAATTAGAATTCATATACACAGCAATGGAGGGAAAGAAAGCACCGGGTAGACCCAGGGAGAGAATGATGGACGGACTTGCAGAGTGGCCGGGGATGAGGAGGGTGGGGGAGATGCTAGGGGCAACGAGAGATAGAAATGGTTGGAAGTCCATGGTCGCCAACGCCATGCGGCAGGGCACCTGATGATGATGATGATACACAGCAATAAAAGAAATATTTTGAATGTGTCCAGCGCAATAGGAATAATAACGAGTGGTCAAAACTTTATTATGAAAAAAATTAAGTTT
>JAPXFY010000020.1:70082101-70084601 GCA_030674185.1 Monoplex corrugatus
TTGTCTGTTGACCTGTCTGAAGAAAGTCCATGACCTGGTGTAGGCTTTTGTCTGTTCGCTGTGAGCTGTTCTGTGTGCTACAAATGTTGGTGAGTGGTGATGGTGAGTGTACTTCATGACAGAACTGCTGTGAAAAAGAAACGTTTGAGGTTGGATGTGAATGAAGGTAGGAACTGACTGTCAGACATTGAAAGGCATTGAGTTCCAGATTTAAACAGCAGAGGAAGCAAAAGATGTTTTGGTCATGTTTTTCATTGTGTACAACACACAAGTGTGTTACTTCCTGTGTACAGATAATTTGATGACTAGTGTGTATTTCCTGTGTACAGATAATTTGATGACTAGTGTGTATTTCCTGTGTACAGATAATTTGATGAGTAGTGTGTATTTCCTGTGTACAGATAATTTGATGATAGTGTGTATTTCCTGTGTACAGATAATTTGATGAGTAGTGTGTATTTCCTGTGTACAGATAATTTGATGAGTAGTGTGTATTTCCTGTGTACAGATAATTTGATGACTAGTGTGTATTTCCTGTGTACAGATAATTTGATGAGTAGTGTGTATTTCCTGTGTACAGATAATTTGATGACTAGTGTGTATTTCCTGTGTACAGATAATTTGATGAGTAGTGTGTATTTCCTGTGTACAGATAATTTGATGAGTAGTGTGTATTTCCTGTGTACAGATAATTTGATGAGGAGTTTGTACTTCCTATGTACAGATAATTTGATGAGTAATGTGTCTTCCTGTGGGCAGATAATTTGATGAGTAGTGTGTATTTCCTGTGTACAGATAACTTGATGAGTGTTGTATTTCCTGTGTACAGATAAATTGATGAGTAGTGTGTACTTCCTGTGTACACATAATTTGATGAGTAGTGTGTACTTCCTGTGTACAGATAATTTGATGAGTAGTGTGTACTTCCTGTGTACACATAATTGATGAGTAGTGTGTATTCCTGTGTACAGATAACTTGATGAGTAGTGTGTACTTCCTGTGTACAGATAATTTGATGAGTAGTGTGTACTTCCTGTGTACAGATAACTTGATGAGTAGTGTGTATTTCCTGTGTACAGATAATTTGATGAGTAGTGTGTATTTCCGGTGTACAGATAAATTGATGAGTAGTGTGTATTTCCTGTGTACAGATAATTTGATGAGTAGTGTGTACTTCCTGTGTACAGATAATTTGATGAGTAGTGTGTACTTCCTGTGTACAGATAATTTGATGAGTAGTGTGTACTTCCTGTGTACAGATAAATTGATGAGTAGTGTGTTACTTCCTGTGTACAGATAATTGATGGTAGTGTGTACTTCCTGTGTACAGATAATTTGAGAGTAGTGTGTACTTCCTGTGTATAGATAATTTGATGAGTAGTGTATATTTCCTGTGTACAGATAATTTGATGAGTAATGTGTACTTCCTGTGTACAATAATTTGATGAGTAGTGTGTACTTCCTGTGTACAGATAACTTGATGAGTAGTGTGTATGTACTTCCTGTGTACAGATAACTTGATAAGTAGTGTGTACTTCCTGTGTACAGATAACTTTATAAGTAGTGTGTACTTCCTGTGTACAGATAACTTGATAAGTAGTGTGTACTTCCTGTGTACATGAGTAGTGTGTACTTCCTGTGTACATATAATGTTAGTCAGCAGTGTGTACCTACCAAGTATCGTCCTCTTCTTAAAGTGTCGCATTATAATTAATAATAATAACAATTATAATATTTATATAGCGCAAAATCTTGATAAAATCAAATCTAAGCGCTGAACAGACACACACGCACGCACGCACGCACATGCACGCACAACACACACACACACACACAACCACACACACACACAACACACACACACAACACACACACACACACACACACACACACACGCGCGCGCGCGCGCGCGCGCGCATGGCTATAAATGGGAAGAAAGAATAAAAGCAATGGAAAATTATAGAGAGCATATTATTGCACTGACTGCATGGCAGCAAGGTTTGTAGGAAGACAGGCCTGGTACCTCTGACTTCAGTCCTTTAGGTTTTCTGCAGGGGTTATCCCATCCTTACCTCATGACCAAAAGACCTACCCTGTGAGCACAGGCGGCTTGGACTTTAGGTGGCAATTGTCCACCCCATAGTGCCATTGTAGGACACACAGGGTATACTTTACTGTAGTGTTGCCAGGTGTCACCTCACCAAGTCATGATAGTAACTAGCGTCCGTTGGACCCTGGTTGCTTATAATGTCCATGTAAGCCTGGCTTATGTCATAGCTGGGCAGTGGTCAGTGTTGTTTGACGTTATGTCCATAACCCGGTCTGGCTGTTCTTTTGACACAGCCTTGGACTCACGATCTGATGTCTTGAGTTCAGTCCCAGCCCACGACAATCACCCTTCGACTCCCGCACCCTGTCCACAGCATTCTGCATTGTCCACCATGCTAGCAATGAAGAATCTTAACCCTTTGACTCCCTCATCCTATCCGCTAGCTTTCTT
>JAPXFY010000020.1:70089601-70092101 GCA_030674185.1 Monoplex corrugatus
ATGACATCACCAGGATAATGAACACATTATCAAAAATGACACTACCAACAGAATGAACATTTTATCAATAATGATACCGCTACCATAATGGACACATTGTCAATAATGACACTGTCAGAACAATGGACACATTGTCAATAATGACACTGTCAGAACAATGGACACATATCAATAATGACACTGTCAGAACAATGGACACATTATCAATAATGACACTGTCAGAACAATGGACACATTATCAATAATGACACTGTCAGAACAATGGACACATTGTCAATAATGACACTGTCAGAATAATGGACACATTGTCAATAATGACACTGTCAGAACAATGGACACATTGTCAATAATGACACTGTCAGAATAATGGACACATTGCCAATAATGACACTGTCAGAACAATGGACACATTATCAATAATGACACTGTCAGAACAATGGACACATTATCAATAATGACACTGTCAGAACAATGTACACATTGTCAATAATGACACTGTCAGAACAATGGACACATTATCAATAATGACACTGTCAGAACAATGGACACATTATCAATAATGACACTGTCAGAACAATGGACACATTATCAATAATGACACTGTCAGAACAATGGACACATTATCAATAATGACACTGTCAGAACAATGGACACATTATCAATAATGACACTGTCAGAACAATGGACACATTATCAATAATGACACTGTCAGAACAATGGACACATTATCAATAATGACACTGTCAGAACAATGGACACATTATCAATAATGACACTGTCAGAACAATGGACACATTATCAATAATGACACTGTCAGAACAATGGACACATTGTCAATAATGACACTGTCAGAACAATGGACACATTATCAATAATGAAACTGTCAGAACAATGGACACATTGTCAATAATGACACTGTCAGAAAAATGGACACATTGCCAATAATGACACTGTCAGAACAATGGACACATTGCCAATAATGACACTGTCAGATTAATGGACACATTAACAATAATGACACTGTCAGAACAATGGACACATTGTCAATAATGACACTGTCAGAACAATGGACACATTGCCAATAATGACACTGTCAGAACAATGGACACATTGCCAATAATGACACTGTCAGAACAATGGACACATTGCCAATAATGACACTGTCAGAACAATGGACACATTGCCAATAATGACACTGTCAGAACAATGGACACATTGCCAATAATGACACTGTCAGAATAATGGACACATTGCCAATAAGGACACTGTCAGAACAATGGACACATTGTCAATAATGACACTGTCAGAACAATGGACACATTGCCAATAATGACACATCAGAATAATGGACACATTATCAATAATGACACTCAGAATAATGGACACATTATCAATAATGACACTATCAGAATAATGGACACATTATCAATAATGACACTATCAGAATAATGGACACATTATCAATAATGACACTATCAGAATAATGGACACATTGTCAATAATGAACAACTAGTAGAAAATGGACACATTATCAATAATGACACTAGTCAGAATAATGGACACATTATCAATAATGACACTATCAGAATAATGGACACATTATCAATAATGACACTTCAGAATAATGGACACATTATCAAATAAATGACACATATCATAGAACGTAATGGACACATTATCAATAATGACACTGTCAGAATAATGGACACATTATCAATAATGACACTGTCAGAATAATGGACACATTATCAATAATGACACTGTCAGAATAATGGACATTATCAATAATGACACTGTCATAATGGACACATATCATAATGACACTGTCAGAAAATGGACATTATCAATAATGACACTATCAGAAAATGGACACATTATCAATAATGACACTGTCAGAATAATGGACACATTTCAATAATGACACTGTCAGAAAATGGACACATTATCAATAATGACACTGTCAGAATAATGGACACATTATCAATAATGACACTATCAGAAAATGGACACATTATCAATAATGACACTGTCAGAACAATGGACACATTATCAATAATGACACTGTCAGAATAATGGACACATTTCAATAATGACACTATCAGAATAATGGACACATTATCAATAATGACACTGTCAGAAAATGGACACATTATCAATAATGACACTGATCAGAATAATGGACACATTATCAATAATGACACTGTCAGAATAATGGACACATTATCAATAATGACACTGTCAGAATAATGGACACATTATCAATAATGACACTGTCAGAACAATGAACACATTATCAATAATGATATTACCATGAAAACGGACACATCAATAATGACATCACCACCATAATGGACACATTATCAGTAATAATTACCTCAGAATAATGGGCATATCAATAATGACACTATCAGAATGATGGACACATTATCAATAATGTTAATCCAGGATAATGGACATAAATTATGATCAGTAATGACACTATCAGAATAATGGACACATT
>JAPXFY010000020.1:70102101-70104601 GCA_030674185.1 Monoplex corrugatus
CTTAACCCTTTGATTCCCTCACCTGTCACCCAGCATCCCGCATTGTCAACCGTGTATAACACATAAAAACTTAACCCTTTGACCCCTCACCCTGTCCACCAGCATCCTGCATTGTCAACCATGCTACACACTAAAAACTTAACCCTTTGACTCCCTCACCCTGTCCACCAGCATCCTGCATTGTCAACCATGCTAACAACTAAAAACTTAACCCTTTTTGACGTCACCAGCACCTGATATCAACATGAATACCCTTACCGATGTACAGCATTGGTGGATAGGGTTGCGTAATCAAAGCTAAGTTTTTGCAGTTTGGACAGGTTGACGGTATCAAAGGGTTAAGTTTTTGCAGTTGTGGACAGGGTGACGGAATCTAAAGTAAGTTTTTGCACGTTGTGGATAGGTGAGGGTGTCAAAGGGTTAAGTTTTTGCAGTTGATGGATAGGGTGAGGGTGTCAAAAGTTTAACGTTTTTTGCAGTTGGTGGATAGGGTGAGGGAGTCAAAGGGTTAAGTTTTTGCAGTTGGTGGATAGGGTGAGGGTGTCAAAGGGTTAAGTTTTTGCAGTTGGTGGATAGGGTGACGGAGTCGAAGGATTAATTTTTTTGCAGTTGGTGGGCAGGGTGAGGCAGTCAAAGGGTTAAGTTTTTGCAGTTGGTGGATAGGGTGACGGAATCAAAGGGTTAAGTTTTTGCAGTTGGTGGACAGGGTGACGGAATCAAAGGGTTAAATTTTTGCAGTTGTTGGATAGGTTGAGGGTGTCAAAGGGTTAAGTTTTTGCAGTTGATGGATAGGGTGAGGGTGTCAAAAGTTTAAGTTTTTGCAGTTGGTGGATAGGGTGAGGGAGTCAAAGGGTTAAGTTTTTGCAGTTGGTGGATAGGGTGAGGGTGTCAAAGGGTTAAGTTTTTGCAGTTGGTGGATAGAGTGACGGAGTCGAAGGATTAATTTTTTTGCAGCTGGTGGGCAGGGTGAGGCAGTCAAAGGGTTAAGTTTTTGCAGTTGGTGGATAGGGTGACTGACGGAGTCGAAGGATTAATTTTTTTGCAGTTGGTGGATAGGTTGGGGGAGTCAAAGGGTTAATAAAAGTTTTTGTGACTTCATGTAGCACGAACAGTTCATGGCTAAAGCATACTCGTTGCACGTGTAATAGATTTTTTTTTGTTTTTTGTGGACATTACTCTAACAGGAATAGCTGATAATCAGAAATAACAATAGGTAATGATAACATAAAAAAAAGAGTTACAAGTACCAGAAAAAGACAAAGTTCGTCGTATGTAAATACTTACTTACATCCTATCATGCCAGTGGCTTGTGGGGCAGCGACGACTGTTCTCCACTCCAGTGTGTTCTGGGCCAGCCAGTGTACATGTACAGGACCCCAGGTGTGTTTTAAGGGCCTTGACATTTTCCTTCCATTGTTCGTCGCCAGGTGTTTTGGGGGTCTTCCTGTCGTGCACAAGTGCTGAGCGCTGTCGATAAATATTCATGAGAAAACCGGGACAGAAGGAAAGGAGAAGCTGTTGTATGCCCGGTGTGTCTTGACAATGTGTGAAGAGATTTCAGTCAAAATGACGGCCAGTCTTCAAGCAATTAGAACTACAATCACAGGAAAATAGAAGTAATGATTTGCTTTGTGGTACTGTAGTATATTTATAGAGAACACCCCATCTTTTCTGTAATGATCTGCTTTGTAGTACTGTAGTATATTTATAGAGAACACCCCATCTTTTCTGTAATGATCTGCTTTGTAGTACTGCAGTATATTTATAGAGAACACATCTTTTCTGTAATGATTTGCTTTGTAGTACTGCAGTATATTTATAGAGAACACCCCATCTTTTCTGTAATGATCTGCTTTGAAGTACTGTAGTATATTTATAGAGAACACCCCATCTTTTCTGTAATGATCTGCTTTGTAGTACTGCAGTATATTTATAGAGAACACATCTTTTCTGTACTGATTTGATTTGTAGTACTGCAGTATATTTGTAGAGAACACCTCATCTTTTCTGTACTGATTTGCTTTGTAGTACTGCAGTATATTTGTAGAGAACACCCCATCTTTTCTGTAATGATTTGCTTTGTAGTACTGTAGTATATTTATAGAGAACACTCCATCTTTTCTGTAATGATTTGCTTTGTAGTACTGCAGTATATTTGTAGAGAACACCCCATCTTTTCTGTAATGATTTGCTTTGTAGTACTGTAGTATATTTATAGAGAACACCCCATCTTTTCTGTAATGATTTGCTTTGTAGTACTGCAGTATATTTGTAGAGAACACACCATCTTTTCTGTAATGATTTGCTTTGTAGTACTGTAGTATATTTATAGAGAACACCCCATCTTTTCTGTAATGATCTGCTTTTTAGTACTGCAGTATATTTATAGAGAACACTCCATCCTTTCTGTAATGATTTGCTTTGTAGTACTGTAGTATATTTATAGAGAACACCCCATCTTTTCTGTAATGATCTGCTTTGTAGTACTGCAGTATATTTG
>JAPXFY010000020.1:70109601-70112101 GCA_030674185.1 Monoplex corrugatus
CAGATCTATTATGAAACAGCACTTACGTCGTTTGAACCGTTCCATCCGTTGGGATGCTGGGGGTCCTTTCAGTTTTCACACTGTGCAAGAAATTTCCTGTTTTCTGTCACTCTCTTTGTTTCACCCTAGCTCCTTTGCTTTCTGTCATTTCTTCCCATCATTTTCTGCTTTGCTGGTCCATTCACCTGTTATGTCATCGATCAAGTTTTTCCTGCTTTCTCATGGAACCGATAATTGGGTACATGTTGAGTATGTGATGCTGCATTGAAATATTTGGATGAAGGTTTGAATCAATGGATAGACTCATAAGATACTGTACTTACACCTGTAAATGGGTTTTGAAACAATAGATTGTGTATGATAGTTCATTAACACCTGTGTATGAGCATTGAATCAATGGGTAGACTGTATATGACGGTTTATCAGCACCTGTGCATGGGCTTTGAATCAGTGGTTACACAGTGTGTGATACTGTATCGAAATATTTGGATGGGCTTTGAATCAGTGGTAACACAGTGTGAGATACTGTATCGAAATATTTGGATGGGGCTTTGAATCAGTGGTTGGACAGTGTGTGATACTGTATTGAAATAGTTGGGTAGGGCTTTAAATGAATTGTTGGACACTATGTGATACTGTATTGAAACAGTTGGACAGGGCTTTGAATCAGTGGTGTATGGTTTTGTGGTTGCCTGTCC
This sequence comes from Monoplex corrugatus, assembly GCA_030674185.1. Taxonomy (NCBI): domain Eukaryota; kingdom Metazoa; phylum Mollusca; class Gastropoda; order Littorinimorpha; family Ranellidae; genus Monoplex; species Monoplex corrugatus. Next base: position 70,110,300 of record JAPXFY010000020.1, read on the forward strand.
CTTTGCATGCACACTGTACAAGATGGCGCCATTTATTTATGTATTTATTTTTAAGAAGGACGATTAGCAGTCACAATCTTTAGTTCCATGACGAATGAATGGCCGGATAGGCTGAATGGCTAAGCGGATAGGTGGATGAATGGGTGAATAGCTGGGTGGATGAATAGGTCACATAGGTGGATGAGTGCAGATGGATGGGTGGATAAGTGGATGGATCGTAAGGTGGCGGGACGGCAGGATAAATGGATTGAGAGGCATATAAATAGATATATAAGTGGATAAATGAATAGGTAGATGGATGCATGGATGGGAGGTAGATGGGTGGATAGGTAGACGGATTGATGGATAGGTGGGTATATGGCTGATTGGATGTCAAGTAGGTGGATGGATAGATAGGTGTGTAGACTGATGGATAGATGAACGGATGGATTGGTGGGTAGATGTTTAGGTGGATGAATGGCTGGCTGGCTGTATGGATAGGTAGGTAAGTGAATATGTCCAGGTGATACATGGATAATCGATGGGTGGATGAATGAATGAACACATTATTTATTGTAGATGGAACAGGTAAGCATAGTTAATCAATATTTTTCTGTTTCGTATGGTTCCTGCTCTGTGGGGTGGGGGTGGGGAGGTAGGGGAAGACCACAACAGGAAATAAAGATATTAACCAATGGAGGAAGTATCACGTACAGCACTACAACTGCAGTTTCAATATCTTAAAAACAATACTGCTCACAACACCACACACACACATACACACACACACACACACACACACACACACACACACACACACACACACACACACACACACACACACACAATCCTCCCCAAGTGTCTCTCACACACATACAACCTCACACACACAACCACGCTCACAGAAACACAGACAGAGAAGAGACAGACAACACACACACACATACACAACTTACAACTACACACTCAGACACAGACAGCCACAGACAGACAGACACACACACACACACACACACACACAGACAACAACACACACACACACACACACACACACACAACACACACGCACACAACACACACACAATCCAACTCTGCTTCACATCCCACATCCACAGACAACTTACACACAACACATTCATACACACAGCAGGACACAGACAGAGACACAGACAGACAAACACACACACAACACAATTACACACAACACACACACACACACACACACACACACACACACACACACCAACTCTCTGCTTGACATCCACATCCACAGACAATTTAACACACAACAGTACACATACACACAGACATCGACAGACAGACACCCACACACACCCATACTTCTTCCGCCCACGTCACCCCCAACACACACACACACACACACACACACACACACACACACACACACACACACACACACACACACACACACTCACGCACAACGTTTCTACGAAGTCTACGGCGATTGTAATCAGGCCAGTGACTCAGAGAGGTTGACGACCAACAGAGCGGCAAAGGCAAGTGGAGGGAAAAGGCTTTCCACACGATCAATCCCGCAAGTCCGCAAAATAAAAAATAAACCTTTTTTTTTTTCTGTAGGAAGGATACACACGCCGCTTTCACAACGGATCGATGCAGTGCCTCTATCTACAGAACGTCAGCAGATTAGGAGCACGCTTACACTCCGAAACACGACAAGATCTGTGGTGACACCGATTTTGTGAAAATTTGTATATGGCTGGCTACAAGGAGTCTTTCGTGTAGGGAAAGATTCTGGCACTAAGACAATAACGTCACGACGTATTTGACGTCATTGTGACGAA
>JAPXFY010000020.1:70122101-70127101 GCA_030674185.1 Monoplex corrugatus
AGCAAGTGTTCCCTTGTCGTAACTGTTAAAAATTGTACTGGCGACATGGGACATTCTACCAGACACATTGTATATTTACATCAGTTGTTATAGATGTTCTGCAGCAAGTGTGCAAATATATGTGCACTGTATTTTAACAGGTGTATCTCCAGTTTTCAAGGACTCTGATCACAGTCACATATTGTTTATAATAAGATACATATCCTTACTCCACAAGAACTGTTTTACAACATATTCCAGAATACAACAGTCAAGTGTGTCTATTTGTAAATAAAGACAGAGAGAGAGGGGGGGGGGGGGGGGAGGAGAGAGAGAGAGAGAGGTTTGAAGTTTTACGTTTGAAGATTATTCAAGGGGGATTAATCAGATCCGGACACTGCCATATGCTCCGCTCAATCTGTCATCTCAAACTCCTTGAGACAGCGCGTATCCTTGTGCACTGGAAACGTTTTTAAGTGGAAATAGGAAGGTGAGAGGGTGAGGGGGAGCATGACATAAGAAACAGTTAGCTGACACCACAGGAATGATTGCAGCTTTAAAAGGAGCAGCCAACAGACCAGTTTTTTACTGTTGACCACTGGGATCGAACTCCAAAGTGTCAGATCTTGAGTCCACGGCTCTGTTATAGTTCCAGCCAGCCCCCACAGACAAACAGGGCTTGGGGAGAGAGGGATAAGGGAAACAGACAGACAGACAGACTGGCAGACATAAATATTTCAGTGCTTCAGTTACGGGTATGGGAGTGTAGGACCGTTTATTTAAAAAAAAAATCCACAGCACCAACAGACCTTGACATTAGCAGGCGTGATATTTTCTTTTCTTACTTCACGCTTGTGCTTCTAATGTTTTTTTGTTTCGTGTTTCCTTTCCGGTTTTATCGGTTTTCCGTCTCTCCAGTCTATTTTTACCCTTGCTCTCTCTCTCTCTCTCTCTCTCTCCTCTCTCTCTCCTCTCTCTCCTCTCTCTCTCTCTCTTCTCTCTCTCTCTCTAAGTGTACTTGTACTTGTATTAGTGTAGTGCCTCCGCTGGCGAGAGCTGGATTTGATCATCATCATCATCATCATGTGCCCTGCCGGATGGCGTTGGCGATCATGACCCTCCATACGAATCTATCTTCTATCGCTGCAAGTACATCTCCCACCCTTTCTGTCTTCATCCACTCAGCAAATCCGTCCAATATGTTCTCCCTGGATCTGCCTGGTGTAATAATCAACTTTTTCTACTTCCTACTTCCTCTCTGTCTCTGTCTTTCTCTCTGTGTCTGTTTGTCTGTCTGTCTGTCTCTCTCTCTCCCCGTCTCTGTGTCTGCCTCTGTCTGTCTCTCTCTCTCTCTTATCTCTATCTGTGTGTGTCGCTGTCTGTCTGCCTCTGTCTGTCTGCCTGTCTGTCTCTGTCTCTGACTCTGTCTCTCTGTCTGTCTCTCTGTCTGTCTCTCTGTCTCTGTCTCTCTGTGTCTGTCTGTCTCTGTCTCTGTCTCTCTCTCTCTGTCATATAGTGTATATATTAGTGTAGCTCCGCTCGAGGTCTAAATGTCAGTTTCATTAATCAATTTAATGTGCGTATACCGCTACCCTCATAAATGATAAGTTCTTCCTGTTCTTTCCCGTCCTATCTTTTTTTCTCTCTCTCTTTCACACACGCACACTCACACGCGCGCGACACACACGCACGCGACACACACGCACGCCGCGCCACACACACACACACACACACACACACACACACACACACACACACACACACACACACAGGAGACACAGACACACACACACAATTCACAGACATGCATACATTTATAATGCATATATATATATGTATATATGCATATACATACATATCTATATATCTTTATCTATATATATGTACATATATATGATATGTAATATATCTATATAGCTATATATCTATATGTGTCAGGTAACAAGTGTTATGAGTATGTGTTATCGTAGGTGAACAGTAGGAAATGTCAGCAGCCTAACGACATGTATGACTGATGTGTGCCGACAACCTGCACCACAAGTCACAGCTGTAATATAGTCCGGGATTAACACGTTGACTCCCACGCTTTTTCCGCCATCTACAAAAACCTGAACCGCTTGACTGTCTCACTCTATCCACCAGTGAGGGAGTCAAAGGGTTAAGTTTTTGTTTTGCTAGTATGGTTGACAGTGCAGGATGCTCGTGCACATGATACGTGAGTCAGAGGGTTAACACTGCTGACAAGCTCACCACCGTTAACTGCACAAAAAAAATGTTTGACAACTATTAATTTACTGTCTGTCTGTGTCTGTCTGTCTCTATCTGTCTGTCTGTCTCTGTCTGTCTCTCCTTCCCTCCTTCCCTCCCTCTCCCTCTCCCTCCCTCACATCCCCTCTGTCCCTCCCTCCCTGTCTCTATCTCTCTCTCTCTCTCTCTCACACACACACACACACACACACACACACACACACACACACACACACACACACACACACACACACAGAGTGGCCCTGTTCCGTAAGTTGCCCAGAGTGGCATACTATACTACAGATGTCGTGAATTCGATCATCGGTGGGGCTATAGCGACTTTTGTTCCTGTAGGCCTAAATCTTTTTTGATAGAGTTGAAAACTCAGTATTTGATATCTAGAGTTGAGTCCTAGCTCACAACATAAAAGAAATGGCCCGTTCACTGCCCATGTCAGTGTTACCATCATTCTGGTGGAGACAGCTTAGTGTTTCATAGCTTCCTTTCGGCCTTACCTTCCAATTCCCATTCCAAGATCCTTCCAGCGCGTAGAGTTTTGTGCAGGCTTGAGAACTCTGCGAAATAATTGTTGGCAGATTGGGTGGAGCGTATGGCTTCTTCCTAGCGCAGTGAATATATCTTGAACAAAAGTGCAAATTCCAAACCCCTCCCCTGGCGTCCTGTAAGTAGGCAGCTTAATAGTGGGTGCAGGAGACGAGGCCTAGTGAACATGACCGTATTAATGACTATGAATATTTTGACTGAGCAACAGTTAATAAACATGTCACCTGCGTGTGTGTGCGTGTGTGGGAGGGGGGTAGGGGGTAGGGTGTGTGTGTGTGTGTATGCGTTTGTGATGTTTTTGCGTGTGTATGTGTGTGTACATGTGTGTGTACATGTGTGTGTGTGTGTGTGTGTGTGTGTGGTGTGGTGCGTGGTGGTGTGTGTGTGTGTGTGTGTGTACGTGTGTGATGTGTTATTGTCTGTGTGTGTGTGTGTGAGTGTGTGTGTGTGTGGTGTGTGTGTGTGTGTGTGTGTGTGTGTGTGTGTGTATGCGTCAGTGGGTGTGTGTCTATGTATGTTTGTGTTAGATAGAGAGTGGGTGTTACTGTGTATGAGTTAGTGAGCGTGTGTGTACGTGCATTCGTGTATGTTTTATGTGTATGTATGTGCTATATGTGTATACTTGAGTGAGTTTGTGTGTGTGTGTGTGTGGGTGGTGCGTGCGTGCGTGCGTGCGTGCGCTCGCGTGTGTGTGTGTGTGTGTGTGTGTGTGTGTGTGTGTGTGTGTGTGTGTGTGTGTGTAAGATTAAGTGTATGTGTGTGTGCGTATGAGTTTGTGAGTGTATGTAAATGAGTGTGTGTGTATTTTATGTGTGTGTGAGAGTGCGTTTTATTTGTGTGGTACGTTTGTGTGTGTGTGTGTGTGTGTGTGTGTGTGTGTGTGTGTGTGTGTGTGTGTGTGTGTGTGTGTGTGTCGGTGTGTGTGTGTGTGTGTATAGAGTAGTTTGACTGTGGGGCATAACTTAAAGTGTCACCACATGTGTGTCTGTCTGTCTGCCTGTCTGTTCAGTGTTTGTGTATTGGTCGTTCTGCTCACATTACACCCTAGGGCTGACTGGATGTTACGGCAATGCACTGTGGTTCAAGGTAGTGTTTTGGTTCATGCTATGTTATTCTTCCTGGTCTACGTCTGTCTGTGTCTGTCTGTCTGTCTGTCTGTCTGTCTGTCTGTCTGTATGTCTGTCTGTCTGTCTGTCTGTGTGCTTGGTTGGTTCTTTTGACAGAGCCGTGCACTCAACATCTGATATCTCCAGTTCACTCCCAGCCTGTCCCCCGTTGGGTTGCCGGGGGCTCTTTCAGTATAAATAGTATCCCCACCTTCTGGAAATTCTGTGTTAGAAATTTCCTCTTTTCTGTCACTCTCTTTGTTTCTGCCTTCTTGCCTTGCTTTCTATCATTTCTACTTATTTTCTGCCTTAATGGTCCATTCACCTGTATTTTTTCGATAAACTCTTACGTACTTTTTCTTCGGATTGATAATTGGGTACATGTATTAAGTGCATTTTTGGCTCTAAGGAGGTAAGATATGCGGAAGCAATTTTAGGTAATTTATTCCTGTTTTTATGTATGTTTTGGTGTCCTTATGTATGCTTAAGGTGTGTTTTTTAAATCTCCCATGTGCGATAAATCGGACGGAATGGTCCTACGCCGGGGGCATGTCCTTAGATTATGTGCGCGAATGCATTGATATGCGTACTTAATTTTCTTTTTTTTTTTTTTCCTGTTGAAGTTTTGTGTTTTGGAGCGGTTATAGCCCTGATATGGGTCTGCGCAGTCGGCTGGGCTTTAAACAACAACAAAAGAAAGAAAGAATCCCAACCCGACTCATTAAGCACAGTATGTTCACTGTCTGTCTGAATGTTTTCAATAGTATGGTGGTGTACGCTTAATGTTTCATAGATCCATTCTCCCCCACCCCTTCCTGTTGCAAAATTTTGCCGGCGCATACAGTTTTGCAGATAATAGCTGGCAGATTTGGATGGAGCGTATGCATATAAAGTGCGATGAATCCTTCTTGCACGAACTCCAACTGAAGAGCATACTCCCTGTGGGGATGCCAGGGACTCTTTCAGTATAAACAGTATCCCCACCTTCTGGGAATTCTGTGCTAGAAATTTCCTTCTTTCTGTCACTCTCTTTGTTTCTGCCTTACTCCTTTGCTTTCTGTCGTTTCTTCCTATCATTTTCTGTCTTGCTGGTCCATTCACCTG
>JAPXFY010000020.1:70129601-70137101 GCA_030674185.1 Monoplex corrugatus
AAGGTGGAATGTTCTAGAGACGGCGACAGTGTTTACGGGGCAGTTTATTTCCAGCTGTGACAGATCTGTTGGCTCAAAACTCATAATTTGCCTGCGATAACATCGATTTTTCGCCCCCAGAGATAAATGCAATTTTCCATGAACAAGGCGTGTTTTCAAGCGCAGTGGCACTTGAATGCAAGTTTCTAATCTGAACAATACAATTTTCACCGGAATAAATCGATGTTGATGTTCCTCTCCCCATCCCTGGCAGTTGTGATTCTGATGGAACAAGAGTAGTGTTGTCAGCTCTCGTTTTGTTGTTGGTGGTGTTATTGTTTGTTTGTTTGCATGTTTGTTTTAAACCTTCTCTCCGCTGGTGTTATTGTTTGTTTGCATATTTGTTTTAAACCTTCTCTCCGCTGGTGTTATTGTTTGTTTGTTTGCATGTTTGTTTTAAACCTTCTCTCCGCTGGTGTTATTGTTTGTTTGTTTGCATGTTTGTTTTAAACCTTCTCTCCACTGGTGTTATTGTTTGTTTGTTTGCATGTTTGTTTTAAACCTTCTCTCCACTGGTGTTATTGTTTGTTTGTTTGCATGTTTGTTTTAAACCTTCTCTCCGCTGGTGTTATTGTTTGTTTGTTTGCATGTTTGTTTTAAACCTTCTCTCCACTGGTGTTATTGTTTGTTTGTTTGCATGTTTGTTTTAAACCTTCTCTCCGCTGGTGTTATTGTTTGTTTGTTTGCATGTTTGTTTTAAACCTTCTCTTCCGCTGGTGTTATTGTTTGTTTGTTTGCATGTTTGTTTTAAAACCTTCTCTCCACTGGTGTTATTGTTTGTTTGTTTGCATGTTTGTTTTAAACCTCTCCGCTGGTGTTATTGTTTGTTTGTTTGCATGTTTGTTTTAAAACCTTCTCTCCGCTGGTGTTATTGTTTGTTTGTTTGCATGTTTGTTTTAAACCTTCTCTCCACTGGTGTTATTGTTTGTTTTGTTTGCATGTTTGTTTTAAACCTCTCCGCTGGTGTTATTGTTTGTTTGTTTGCATGTTTGTTTTAAACCTTCTCTCCGCTGGTGTTATTGTTTGTTTGTTTGGCATGTTTGTTTTAAACCTTCTCTCCGCTGGTGTTATTGTTTGTTTGCATGTTTGTTTTAAACCTTCTCTCCATTGGCTTAGTTGTTAGAGCGCGATGCTCATAACTCAGAAGTTGTGGGTTCAACCACCGGCCAGGGGCAGACCAAGTTTTGATGCGGGCCGGTTAGTTCTATTGATGGCCCCATGGACTCCAGATGTTATATCTCTAGTTCAAGCCCAGCCAACGAACATTGAAAACTGGCCTGTTCGCTGCCCATCTTAATGTTTCCATCATTCTGATGATGTCAGCTTAGTGTTTCATCGGTCTGTCTCCATCACCACCCTCCACTCACTCCCCGTGTGAAGACATTGGGCTTTGCCTAAAGTAAGGGAGTCTGATAGATAATTGCTGGCAAATTTGGATGGACCGCATATGAATTGTCCATGTGGGATGACTCCATCTTCAACAAACTGCAGACTCCAAACTCCTAAGTCAGTCTTAATAATGCCAGAAGAATACATTGGAATGTGGCTGAAAGAAAATCGAACATTTCGTAATAACTGGGTTTTTCATGTGACAAGTAGAATATTTCATTCTGTCTTGTATATACAGAGATGCTGTCCCTGAGAGGAATGCCTCACCGTAATACACACCCGTTTTGGTCTTTAAAGTGTACGTGTATATGTTTGTGTCCCTGCTAGATTAACAGTACCCAGCAGATTCAAAGAGCATGCGGGGCAATTACTGCACGTTTGCGTGGAGCGCATATGGAACTTTTCGAGTACGATGAATACCTCTTGAACGAACTGAACTCAGTATCAAAGTGAAGTTATCAACAAAATCTTGGCATGAAACAATCATTTACTGCCATCGTCGTCTTTGTCTTTGTTGTTCTTGTTGTTGATGATGTTGTTGAGGTTGTTGTGGTTGTTATACACTGATCGAGGTTTATCATCTCATCCGAAAGACTAGCATCCAGACTGACCATCAAAGTGTGAGGGAGGTGGGGGAACGACGCCTGTCCCTACATGGAATCAAACTGAGACCTGTCGTTTTGTTGACAGGCTCTCTGACCACCGATATGTCATATCTCTGAACATGAGTGCTCCATCCTTTTCGGACAATGAACATGAGTGTTCCACCCCTTTCAGACAATGAACATGAGTGTTCCATCCCTTTCAGACAATGAACATGAGTGTTCCACCCCTTTCAGACAATGAACATGAGTGTTCCACCCCTTTCAGACAATGAACATGAGTGTTCCACCCCTTTCAGACAATGAACATGAGTGTTCCACCCCTTTCAGACAATAAACATGAGTGTTCCATCCCTTTCAGACAATGAACATGAGTGTTCCACCCCTTTCAGACAATGAACATGAGTGTTTCACCCCTATCAGACAATGAACATGAGTGTTCCACCCCTTTCAGGCAATGAACATGAGTGTTCCACCCTTTCAGACAATGAACATGAGTGTTCCACCCCTTTCAGACAATGAACATGAGTGTTCCACTCCTTTCAGACAATGAACATGAGTGTTCCACTCCTTTCAGACAATGAACATGAGTGTTCCACCCCTTTCAGACAATGAACATGAGTGTTCCATCCCTATCAGACAATGAACATGAGTGTTCCATCCCTTTGGGACAATGAATATGAGTGTTGCACCCCTTTTGGACAGTAAGGTGGCTGTGTGGATAGAGCCATGGAGTTCACATCTCATATATAAAGTTCTATCCCAGCCTGTAACATAAGAACTGACCTGTTCTCTGCCTTTCCTGATTCCCCAATCACTCTGTCACGCCAGTTTAGTGTTTCATATGTCCCCCCCTCTCTCTCTGTCTCTGTCTCTCTTTCTCTCTCTTTTTCTCTCTCTCTCTCTTTTTTTTCTCTCTCTCTTTCTCTCTTTCTCACTGTCTCTCTCTTTCTCTCTCTCTCTCTTTCTCTCTTTCTCGCTCTCTTTCTCTTTTTCTCTCTTTTTCTTTCTCTCTCTGTCTTCTTTCTCTCTGTCTCTCTTTCTCTTTCTCTCTCTCTCTTTCTCTCTCTCTCTCTTTCTTTCTCTCTGTCTTTCTCTCTGTCTTTCTTCTCTCTGTCTGTCTGTCTGTCTGTCTCTCTCTCTCTCTCTCTCTCTCTCTCTCTCTCTCTCTCTCTGTCTCCCCATTTCCAACGACCTCCAGTTTCAAGACCTTAACAGCTCATCGGGCTTTGTACAGGATGAAAGAATCTGCCACATAATGACTGGCATATTTAGGTGGAGCGTATATGGAGTTGTCCAGGTGCGATGAATCCCTCTTGAACAAATCCCAGACTCTTCAGAAGAAGGCGCCTGTACTCGTTTCTCTCGTTTTCTCTAGTGACCCACCGTCTTCCCCATTTCTCTTCTGATGAATGCCGCTCCCACCCCACCTTCGTACCCGGCCCGGTTATTTTGTGATCGTTGTTCATTTTATGTTGGGTGGGATGTCGACGAAGACTGCCTCTCGTTATGTCATCTTGTATTGCCGTCAGCTTGAATCGTTTTCTTTTTTGATTTTATCGTCAGGGAAACATCGTGCACGATGATTCAGTTTTATCGATCCAAAGCCATGTATGTCTGTCTGTCTGTCTGCCAGTCTGCCGTCTGTCCTCTCTCTGTCTGTCTGTCTGTTTTTCTGTCTGTCTGTCTGTCTCTCTCACTCTGTCTGTCTGTCTGTCTTCTTGTCTGTCTTCCTCTCTCTCTGTCTCTCTCTGTCTCTTTGTGAGTCGTATCAGTGGCTGGCTTAAGGAAACATTAAAGCTCTCAGCATGCAAGCAGCGACAAGGTAGAGAGAGAGAGAGAGAGAGAGAGAGAGAGAGAGAGAGAGAGAGAGAGAGAGAGAGAGAGAAGAGAGAGAGAGAGAGAGAGATATATCGTTATCTCCCCTCTCCAAATATGCGTTCGATAGTTTTACTGTCGTTTTCAAGTTTGCTAATGGTCATGCACACACATACACACACACACGTGTGTGTGTGTGTGTGTGTGTGTGTGTGTGTGTGTGTGTGTGTGTGTGTGTGTGAGAGAGAGAGAGAGAGAGAGTGTGTGTGTGTGTGTGTATTTATTATATGTATGTGTATATCTATCTGTGTGTGTGTGTGTGTGTGTGTGTGTGTGTGTGTGTGTGTGTGTGTGTGTGTGTGTGTGTGTGTGTTTATGTGTATTTATGTGTGGGGTGGGGGGAACGCTTTTGTGTGCGTGTAAAAGACTAGGAACTGGGCCAGCCAAAAGTTATCGACCAATTTGCGGGTCAAAAACGAATTTCACCCTCTATAAGGCTTACCGAATCCCGCTGCTAGTAACGGACATGGATCCTAGTTTATCTCCAGGGTCGGTTACTCAGCCATGTTGGCCGTACACCAAATTTGAGTCATAGCGACCCAGCAGGCAAAAAATGGGTCAGTGATGGTTTCACATATCGATCTGTGTGTCTGTGTCAGATTCTTAAGCCACCTTCTGTGTCAAACGGCCAGCTCAACAAACCTCTCAGTGTGATAGAATGGATATGTTTGTACTTAACAAACAAATAAAAAGCAAACAATCAAACTGACAAATAAACAAGCAAACAATCAAACTGGCAGACAGTCATTCATCCATCATCTACCCCAACCATCTACCCCATCCAAACTGTAAACCATTTACTTCTAACTACTTCTCTTTATGTTGTTGAGTCTACGCCGTAACATACGTTTGCTTAATCCTTTGACGCCCGTACCTTGCTCACCAGCATCATGCATTGTGAAGCATGGTAGCAGAACAAAAACTTAACCCTGTAATTCCCTCACCCTATCCACCAGCTTCCCACCTGTAGGAAGCTGGTGGATAGGGTGAGGGAGTCAGAGGGTTAAGTTTTTGTAGTTGGATAGAGTGCGGGAGTCAAAGAGTTAATCATTAAATGGATAATACAATACTTTGTCTTGAAACGTTCTGCTTGATGATAGTAATTCCATTTATATAGCGCAGACATACCTGTTAGAGTATGCTCATTGCACTTTACAAACAGCATAAATGTTGCGATGTTCAAATGGTAATGCGATACAGCAATAGGATATGTACAGTACATTAAATACATCAATGCAGGATAAACATTTCAATGCCAGTACATGCCAGTACATTATAATGCAGTACAAACATATGATGTACGTGTATACACCAATAAATTAATGCAACATGAACATGATTCATCAAAAATAGCGACAAATATGTTCTCCAGTTTATCAGAAACAATCGCACACATAAAAATACACACACAGATAAGTACGCATACACACGGACATACGTACACACACACCCTGTGCATGTACACATACACACACAGATTGACAGATACACACTCACACACACACACATACACACACACACACACACACACACACACACACACACACACACACACACACACACACACACACACACACACACACGTACATATACATATACATCACATACATATACATATACATACATACACACACACACAAACACACATTCATTCACATACACACATATTCTCACCTGTTGGTGTCACCGGGTTCAGTGTTGGCCGCTGCATGCACTCTTTGACACCGTCCACACACACCACACACACACACACACACACACACACACACACACACACACACACACACACACACACACACACACACACACACACACACACACACACACACACACACACACCCTCCAAACGGCTCTGTCTTGACTTTTGTGGACAACTTCTTGAATATTTAGGCCACTGATGTTGGTTATGTTCTCGACGTATGAGATTGGAGGTTGGAGGTCTACTTTTCTTCCTTTATGCTTCTGTTTTTTCCTTGAAAAATGGTTGCCACGAGGTCCGTGTTCTTCAGAGCAGATTTGAATAAAATGATTGAAAGTGAATGTCTAATGTAGACAGGAAGTTTGTTCCATACTGTTGGACCTTGGTAAGCCAGTCCATGCTGGCCGAAAGATTTTGTTTTGAAAGATGGAAGACAACACGTTTTGGAATTAGAAGAGCGAAGCTTTCTGCGTAGTGTATAGATGTTAAGAATATCAGAGAAATACTGAAGGCCTGTTCCAGACAGATGCAAAGCATAATAAGGAGTGTTTTTAACCGATTCCAGATTGAACAGGAAGCCAATGCAGGTGATTTGAACAGTAGGGAGATATGCTCATATTTGGAAGATTTGAAAACGAGCCAAGTGGCATTATTTTGAACTTTATGGAACCTGTGACAGTGAGGTTTCGAAGACAAGCCAAAAGTAGATTGCAATGATCAATCGAGATAAGACAAACAAATAAACAAGCACTTTAGTGGCATCAGTGGAAGGATTATGGCAAATAGCGCTGATTTTCCCGAGTTCTGGAGTGTGCGCTTTGTAAATGTATTTGTGTTGTTTAAAGGATCGAATATCACACGAATGAGACGTGCATGTGGTGATATTAAAATATCAGTGCCGCTAATAGACATAGTAGACGGAAGAGGGCATTGTTGGTGCTTCTGTGGCATTGTTTTTGTTTTTCATCCTTTAGCTCTCTGTGTGTCTCTGTTTCTCTTTCTGTCTGTCTGTCTCTTTTCTCTGTCTGTCTGTTCTCTCCCTCTTTCTCTCTCTCCTCTTCTCTGCCCTCCCCCTTACTCTCTCTCTCAGTCGTATGTTTTGTCAATATTTGTGTGTTATGACATATGCACACTTTGTTTGTATATTTGGTCATTTAGATGAGACATTTTAGTCCCCAACGGGAAAAGGGCTGGATAAACAAACAAACAACAACTAACACACACACACACACACACACACACACACACACACACACACACACACACACACACACACACACACACACACACACACACACACACACACAACACACACACACATGCCCCACACACACACATATGGTGCTTGAAAAAATACTTTGGTCTTGTCTTTGTCTTGTCTTTGTCTTGTCTTGTCTTCCATTGTTTTCTCTTCTCTTGTCGTATTTTCTCTTCTCTACCTTTCTTTTCTTTTCTCTTCTATTTTCTCTCTTCTTTCCTTTTCGGTTCTCTTCTTTTGTTTTTTCTTCTTTTCTTTTCTTTCTCTTCTCTCCTTCTCTTCTCTCATTTTCTTTTTTCTCTCTTCTCTCTATTCATCTCAGTTCAGCTCGTCTCATCTCATCTCGTCTTCTCTTCTCTTTTATTTCATCAGCCTTTCCTCAAATTTCTGTTGATAAGCAGCCTGTCTCTCTGTCTGTCTCTTTGTCTGTCTGTCTGTCTCTGTTTTTTTCTATCTGTCCTGTCTGTTGTGTGTGTTGTCTCTGTCTCCCTCTGTGTCAGACGCAACTGAATGTTTACCTTTGGCTTTCATCAAGTTTGTGTTGACACGAACTGTGACGAATCCGCCTCTTCCTGTCTGTCTTCCGTCTGTCCGTCTGCATGTATGTATGTATGTATGTATGTATGTATGTATGT
>JAPXFY010000020.1:70142101-70164601 GCA_030674185.1 Monoplex corrugatus
TAAGTAGGCCACTAAAACGAAACAAACAAACAAAACTAAACTAAAACATCGTTTGCACACAACACCAAGCGCTTTTTAAGTAAGCAAGAAAAAGAAATGTAGACTAACCAATTAGACTGGACCCGAATGAAGTAAAAGCAATATTGCAATAAATAACAATCAATTACTCCATAGGACGATTTACATCAGACCCTGCTCGATAGGACTGTATCAGGCGAACGCTACACATGAGAATAACATTCAGAAATAGTTTCGCTTGGACAGCTGGAACCAAGAATCGAAACGGATAATGGAATAAAAGATATTCTGAGTGAAGTTTTGCATCACTGCTGTATTTTGTTTTTCACTTGTATGTCTGTATTTCAACCTTTCGTGAAAACTAGAACATCTCTGATACTATTCATGTAAGTTTGTGCATAAACGGTGTAATTTTGAAAATATACTGTTGTAAAGTCAAGGCGGCATCAGCCTTACGTCGTTTGTATTCAGTGTTCCAGTGGAGACTTCGCCGAGGTGTGGCAGTTACCAGATGACACAGTGATGTTAGCGGAAACGGGAAGATACACTGACGTCAGATTCCTGATTCTTACTATGAAGTGGTCCTATCCTGACATGGAACACTTGCATCAGCTTTCTGGTTCTCACGGTGAAGGTCCTATCCTGGCAAAGATAAATGACGTCATCTTCTGTTCTAAGTGAATGATCCCATCCTGGTATGAAAACACTGCGTCAGCTTCTGATTCTCACGTGAATGGTCCCATCCTCGTAAAGAAACACTGACGTCAGTCCTTCTGGTCCTAACGATGAATGACTATCCTGGCAAAGATACACTGACGTCAGCCTTCTGGTCTAACGATGAATGACTATCCTGGCAAAGATACACTGACGTCAGCCTTCTGGTCCTAACGATGAATGACCATCATGACAAAGATACACGGACGTCAGCCTTCTGGTCTAACGATGAATGACTATCCGACAAAGATACACTGACGTCAGCCTTCTGGTTCTAACGGTAAATGACCATCATGGACAAAGATACACTGACGTCAGCCTTCTGGTTCTAACGATGAATGACTTCCCTGACAAAGATACACTGACGTCAGCCTTCTGGTTCCTAACGATGAATGACTATCCGACAAAGATACACTGACGTCAGCCTTCTGGTCTAACGATGAATGACTATCCCGACAAAGATACACTGACGTCAGCCTTCTGGTTCTAACGATGAATGACTATCCTGCAAAGATACACTGACGTCAGCCTTCTGGTTCTAACGGTAAATGACCATCATGACAAAGATACACTGACGACAGCCTTCTGGTTCTAACGATGAATGACTATCCCGACAAAGATACACTGACGTCAGCCTTCTGGTTCTAACGATGAATGACTATCCCGACAAAGATACACTGACGTCAGCCTTCTGGTCCTAACGATGAATGACCATCATGACAAAGATACACTGACGTCAGCCTTCTGGTTCTAACGATGAATGACTATCCGGCAAAGATACACTGACGTCAGCCTTCTGGTTCTAACGTGAATGACTATCCCGACAAAGATACACTGACGTCAGCCTTCTGGTCCCAACGATGAATGACATCCTGGCAAAGATACACTGACGTCAGCCTTCTGGTCCTAACGATGAATGACTATCCCGACAAAGATACACTGACGTCAGCCTTCTGGTTCTAACGATGAATGACTATATCCTGGCAAAGATACACTGACGTCAGCCTTCTGGTCCTAACGATGAATGACTATCCGACAAAGATACACGACGTCAGCCTTCTGGTTCTAACGATGAATGACTCTCCCGACAAAGATACACTGACGTCAGCCTTCTGGTTCTAACGATGAATGACTATCCTGCAAAGATACACTGACGTCAGCCTTCTGGTTCTAACGGTAAATGACCATCATGACAAAGATACACTGACGTCAGCCTTCTGGTTCCTAACGATGAATGACATCCCGACAAAGATACACTGACGTCAGTCTTCTGGTCCTAACGATGAATGACTGTCCGAAAGATACACTGACGTCAGCCTTCTGGTCCTAACGATGAATGACTATCCCGACAAAGATACACTGACGTCAGCCTTCTGGTTCTAACGATGAATGACTATCCTGGCAAAGATACACTGACGTCAGCCTTCTGGTCCTAACGATGAATGACTATCCTGGCAAAGATACACTGACGTCAGCCTTCTGGTCCTAACGATGAATGACTATCCCGACAAAGATACACTGACGTCAGCCTTCTGGTTCTAACGGTAAATGACCATCATGACAAAATATACTGACGTCAGCCTTCTGATTCTAACGATGAATGACCATCGTGACAAAAACATACTGACGTCAGCCTTCTGGTTCTAACGATGAATGACCATCGTGACAAAGATACACTGACGTCAGCCTTCTGGTCCTAACGGTGAATGACTATCCTGACAGATATACTGACGTCAGTCAGCCTTCTGGTTCAAAAGGAAAATGATCCCGTTCTGGCATGGGAACAGCTTGACCCTATCGTAAAGGCCATACTGGCCAATGGCTTGCTGATCATTCTGTTGAATGCTACTGGTCATGAAGATCTGACTCAGTGACTCTGTGTGTGTGTGTGTGTGTGTGTGTGTGTGTGTGTGTGTGTGTGTGTGTGTGTGTGTGTGTGTGTGTGTGTGTGTGTGCATGAGTATAGAAAATATCCATGTGGCCTACGTCACACACACCCCGCCCTGCCACCATATTTCTCACTCTCTCTCTCTCTCTCTCTCTCTCTCTCCTCTCTCTCTCTCTCTCTCTTCATTCTCTCTCTCTCTCAGTAGTAAATGACGTTCTGAAGCCCTGCAAGGCTGGAATTGTACGAATTTTGTTCATTCCATGAATGACGATACAGCGTAAAAGAAAGAAGAAGGTATGTCACGGCAGTCGATGACTTCAAAGAGAAACCCCACAGATACAGTAGAAGGTCAGCACCACTCAGCCACGTACTATAGACGACACACAGCCGAACACTCTGAGGCATGCAGAGAGAATGGAACTCTGCCACCGCCCATCACAATAGATGATTCCCAGTGGACGGCGTACAGCCAAACACTCTTAGTTACTTAGCACTCAGGGACAAGGACATGGCAGCATGACCGTTTTGTGGCTTCACTGCAATGTCCCACACAATGGCAGGAATGTAGCAGAGAATCGGACCAGTACAACGGCCACGCCTTGTGATGTATAGGGGAATCCCAGTAAGTGAATGTGGTCACTCGGTCCAAGTATCTAATGCTATTCACCCGTGTGATTTATTAGAAGGGTCAGCGGCAGTGACATGAATTCCGCCCATTGAAAAATAGACCTACTCTGTTCTTCTTTGCGAGATGCACTTTTTTGTTTGGCCAAACTTTTCTTTTACGCAGCGTGGTGACGTCATTCGTGACGAGAAATATAACAACACGAATACTCTTGAGAGTCACGGAGTTATCTCCCATGTAGAATTTCTCAAACCCAACACAGTTTGCGCTACCCATTCAGCTAGCATAGACGCAGCCACAGTGACGATCGTGTGGCAGATAACAATTTTGTCGTGGACTATGACAAAAGCGGAATGCAAGGACCATACCAAAATGGAAAAAGTTGCCTCAGGAGGCTGGCCTCCCATCTCTAGAACCTGTAACAACTTTCCCCCCCCCCCCTCCCCATCACCCCCAACCCTCCCCCCTTACCCTCCTCCTGACCACTACTCCCTAAAACCCCCCTCACCCCTGCCATCCCTCCCAGTCATTTTTCCATCCCTGCCCCCCTCCCCCTGTTACTTTTTCACCATCACCCCACCACCCCTCACACCTCTATCGGACCTAGCCAAGTAGCGGTGATGAAGGCTGAGGCACTGCTGGTAGGGGCTTGACCCCGGGTACCTCCAAGGAAATCAGACTGGCTCAGTTGGAGTTGCGAAAATGTTCCAAATCCTCACAACAGCGCAATCTTCGGCAATCTCCCCAAACTACGACAAAACCATCAGCAGAATGATGTTGGCCGTATGAAGGAAGAAGAAAAAGAAGAAGTAGAGTTCGGTGTTCCAAACGGTTGGTCTCTCTATTTTCTGTAACGCACTTCATCCAGATGCTGCGCTGTCGTTGTCTTGTACTTTGGAGTTTGTAGGAGAGGAATTCGTCACACTTAGGCAGGTCTATACGTGTTCCACCCAAATTTGCCAGAAACTATCACATTCATATTCATTTCTTTTGTCACAGTGGATTTACCTTGTGAAACTGTGGCTGCTCTCCTACGCAGTGCAGCGCCACTTTTTATTTTTATTTTATTTTATTTTTTTTAACAAAGACTTTAGAAAGGCAAGAAGGCTAATTGGCTTTCAGGGGGAGAGACCTGGGAATCAACCTATCCCTCCAACATTTTTATACTAGGGCAGCCGGACGAATGCTCTGCTCTTCCGATTTTAAACTGCCTTGGGATCTTAAGCGTGCGTGAACCAGAACGCACACGGGTCCGACTTTTTGTCGTCCCCTTCCGAAGAACTAGACGTTCAGTTCGATTTTCCGGTCAAACTGAGGAGAAAAGCCAAGGCCTCAGCGGGGAACAAACTCTGGAACCGCGAGTTTAGTTATTGGCAAATGAACGTCTGAACCATTCTTCCACTAATTCTTCTCTCTGTATGTGACTGAACCCTCGAGCCTACGCAAAACCCTATTCGTTGGCAAGATCTTGATATGGGAAGGGGATATGACGACAAAACAGAAGCTATCCTCATTGGCACCCGTCAGAAACTTTCTCAGCTGCCTCCTCTTTCTCTCCCATTATGTAACACATCAGTCCCATTTTCTGATTCAGCTAAAAACCTTGGTGTCTGCATTGACTCTACCCTCTCCATGAACAACTTTGTTTCTCAAACTGCCAGATCCTGCTACTATCATCTCCATCGTATAAGGCTGATCAGGAAGTATCTCTCTGTCGAAACAACTGCAAAACTCGTTCTCTCCTTCATAATGTCTCGCATTGACTATTGCAATTCACTCCTGTCTGGTCTTCCTGCCTCCACCATTCACATCCTACAGCGCATTCAAAACAATGCTGTACGCCTTGTACTCAAAAAGAAAAAAGCTGACCACATATCTCCTCTTCTGGCACAACTTCACTGGCTCCCTGTATCAAAGCGCATACAGTACAAACTAGACACCATGTGCTACAAAAGCCTCAATAACGCAGCCCCCGATTACCTGTCAAGCCTACTTGAGATCTATGTTCCCTCACGTACCCTCCGCTCTGCCTCTGATCCTCTGACTTTTCGCTTTCCACGCACAAAGCTCAATACCTATGGTCCACGAGCCTTCTCTGTTTCTGGTCCACTTTCCTGGAACAAACTTCCTCTCTCAGTCCGTCAGCAACCTACTTTTGTCTCCTTCAAGTCCGCTCTCAAAACTCACCTTTTCTCCTCCGCATAAAATCCTAACCTCACTCAACCCCCCCCCCCCCCCCCCCCTCTGCAGCCTGTCTCCGCTCGGAGGGAATCACATGGTTATAATATATAATTGTATATGCTATGCTCTCTATAATTTTCCATTGCTTTTATTCTTGCTTTTATTGCTTTTATTCTTTCTCCCCATTTATAGCCATGCGTGTGTGAGGGTGTGTGTGTGTGTGTGTGTGTGTGTGTGTGTGTGTGTGTGTGTGTGTGTGTGTGTGTGCGTGCGTGTGTGTGCGTGCGTGCGTGCGTGCGTGCGTGCGTGCTTGCGTGTGTGTCTGCTTCAGCGCTTAGATTTGATTTTGCGCTATATAAATATTGTAATTATTAATTATTATATGAATCGTGAAACGCTGACACAACAAGACTGATTAACAATGGGCAGGGAACAGGGCAGTTTTTATGTTGCAAGCTAGTACATGTACACAGCTTTCGGCCATGGCCCTATAAGACCGATATAGCCAGCCGGCCAGCGTGATTATAACTTTATAATGATCGGGGAGTTCAGGTTCATGTCGCATATGGCCCAGCCGACTGCTAGAGCCATATCAGGGAGTTAAAGACTTTCTCGTCTGTAATCATTGTAATAAAAAGGACTTGAAGCTTGTCTGCATCGCTCTTGTTTACAAATTGCTGTTCTTTTCTCCATGCCGTTTTTGTCGCTGCTGTTGTTATTGTTATTGTTTCCGCTGCTACTGATGTCCGTTGCTTTTGCTCTTGTTATTATCCCTCACCTCTGTTATCCCCGCTGTCCATCCCTTTAGATTCCCCTTTCACCAGCTTCTCTTTTCCATCCTCCATCACCATACAAACACAGAAACAGGACGTATATAGCCCTCCGGTTTCCACCTTTGGGTCTTTTGCTAACACACAGACAGACTGGCACACACACACACACACACACACACACACACACACACACACAACACACACACACACATACACACACACACACACACACACACACACACATACACACACACACACGCACACACACATACACACACAGACACACAGACAGACACATACACACAGACACACACACACACAGCACACACACACACACACACACACACACACACACACACACACACACACACACACACAACACACACACACACACACACACATACACACACATACTATTGACGGATTGACAAGAGAGTACAATAAAGCAGATTTGCTTATTCTTTTCATTTGTGTTATTTTCGTTTTCTTTTTTCGTCTGCTTCGTTGTATGGTCTGTGTCCTGCAGTCTGCCTTTATCTTGTGAAGACGGAGTAAAAAAAAAATGTATTTAACTGTCCATGGTGTGGTCCATTTTCACGAAAATTTAACTCTGGTTTCTGACTCTGGACTTGTACTCGTGATGTCGTACCAAAACCGCAACCCTGTATGATAGGTAACAGAAGTCATTTCACCTGGAACACCTCGTTATTGATCCCAGGTGCACTTGTCTTGGATACATCTGGAGTTTGGTGGTGTTGTTGTCGTCGTCGTCGTCGTCGTTGGCGGCGTTGGCTTACTTGGGGCATGCATTGATATGTGTACGTAATTTTTCCCAGTTTTTTTTTCCCCACCAGATTTTGTGTGCGTTTTGAAATAGTTAAAGCCCTGATATGGCTTTGTGCAGTTGGCTGGGCTTTAAACAATAAGAATAAGCATCTCTTTCATTTTTTACCAACCTCTTTGTGTACGTTATAAAATGGTTATAGCCCTGATATGGCTCTGTGCAGTCGGCTGGGCTTTAATTCTTTTGACTCCCGCACCTTCTCCACCAGCGTCCTGCGTTGTCGACTATGCTAGCAAGGCAAAATCTTAAGACTTTGACTCTCTAATCCTATCAATCAGCTTGTGCACGAAGCTGGTGGATAGGATGAGGGAGTCAAAAGATTTAAGTTTTTGCAGTTGGTGGATAGGGTGCGGGAGTTAAAGGGCTAAACAGTAAGAATGAGCACCAACACCAAGATTTTTTATCAGATTGTTGTAAACACCCTGTTGCTGTCTTAACTTCAAACGTTCACCCAAAATCAGTGCTTCTTCTTATTTCTTCTATGGCGACAGGATTGCAATCAAAATACTAGTTATCCATAGAGTGCTTGCTTTGATTATACTAGTGCCGTGTTTCAGTTCCAGTTTCAGTTTCTCAAGATGACGTTACCGCGCGTGGGATGAATTCCATAATCACTAACGTCACAGGTGACGTGTATGGTGATCATGGCACAAGCCGTAATTAAGCCTGCACATAAACCCATGAGCTGGCCAGGTGCTGAGGTCCTACCTAACCTACTTTTACCTAGTCTTCATTTTTTTTTTATCTTATACTAGTACTATATCAATCAATCATTGGACCAGTCTTAGTTACATGTAAACGGCATATGTATCTGTATATGTTATCTTCAAAGAAAAGAACAGATAAATAAGATAAAGGTCTGAATCACAACACATAAAGCCCCCAGTCAATGCACAAAGCCTCCGCTGCCTATCAACAAGATGAAAACAATACTTCCTTAATCGTAGCCCCCCCCCCCCCCCCCCCCCCAGTCTGTCGTCCACTTCCGAGAAGAGATAGAAATGAGATAAATAAGCAAACAAACAAATAAACAAACAAACAAATAAACAAATAAATAAATAAATAAATAAATAAATAACGGAGTATGCAGATAAATGAAGTCAAAAACTGGTGGGCAAATTTCATGTCTGGATGGACGGCTCCTGTTTGTTCGCTGGGTAGATCGCAGGAAGTTTTTCGTGTGCATGGAAGTCCACATTAACCCTTGGGTAGGCCACGGTTTTTCCCCAACACATGGCTAGCATGTGGGGTTAATGGGCAGATACAGGGCTCATTCCATGATTATTGTGAACCTTATCCATCACATGGCGCCCCTGCTCTCGGTGAATTTAGGATTTTATTCCGACCGTTCAGATGTCATCTCGAGAAACAGAGACTGCTTGCCTGCGTTCGTCTGTGCGTGCGTGTATGTGTGTGTGTGTGTGTGTGTGTGTGTGTGTGTGTGTGTGTGTGTGTGTGTGTGCGTGTGTGGCGTGTGTGTGTGTGTGTGTGTGTGTGTGTGTGTGTGTGTACGTGCGTGTGTATGTGTGTGTGCGTGCGTGTGTATGTGTGTGTGTGTGTCTGTGTGTGTATGTGTGTGTGTGTGCCTGTCTGTCTGTCTGTATCTGTGTGTGTGTGTGTGTGTCTGTATCTGTGTGTGTGTGTGTGTCTGTATCTGTGTGTGTGTGTGTGTGTGTGTGTGTGTGTGTGTGTGTGTGTGTGTGTGTGTGTTCTTTTGAACGTGTTGTTAGTCGTGAAGTAGCACAGAAAATTCAGGGCGATAGTGAATGGAGAATTTGTGACGTCTGCTGTAAGCAACATCAACCTGAACAGTGTGTGTGTGTGGTGGTAGTCTTTGATTTAATGTCTGTTCGCTAAAGTGATCTTAGACAAAAAAAAAGGAGGCGAAATGAAGAGGATATATGAAAAGAGTCAATTTTGATCTTGAGAAAAGATGATCCAGAAAACAACTGTTTCGAGGAGGGGAAGATAAAACTAACAAAGAACGTTACCATAATTAGCGA
This sequence comes from Monoplex corrugatus, assembly GCA_030674185.1. Taxonomy (NCBI): domain Eukaryota; kingdom Metazoa; phylum Mollusca; class Gastropoda; order Littorinimorpha; family Ranellidae; genus Monoplex; species Monoplex corrugatus. The sequence goes on from JAPXFY010000020.1 coordinate 70,151,148, forward strand.
TTTAAACAAACAAACTGACAAAACAAAATTCATAAATTGTAGACTAAATGAATAGAAATGAAACTTAAAAATTGGCTAACCATAACACTGAACAAGTGAAATAACATTTTAAAGATAATTTCCTCGCTATAGGACTTTTCGACAGGCAAACAAAAAATTCATATATTAATGATGAAGAGGCAAATATGTCAGAAACTGTCTTCGTAGATAGTATAGGAACACGCCGTTTTACCCTAACGCAAGAAAGGATATGACTATGTGCTATCTTTTTTCCACACAGACACACTATATCCCTGATGTATTTTGTTTTGAATGCATCAAGTTTCCATCTATACATAAGGGATTGAATACTTCTGCTGGCAGGAAACTGCTTAGGGATATTGCTAACTTTAAATTCATGTGACATTTATCATACTTTTTCTGTTTTTCTTGGAACTGGTTCCAGATGCAGGTGTCCACTAAGGTGTAATACTTGGTGCAACGAGAGAGAAAGCTGTATATTATATGAATCTGGTGAGCTTTTTGCCCCCTGTTTGGTAGCCCTGTCGATCTTATCATTATAATGAAAAGAACTATGAGAAGGTATCCAGCAGAAAGTAATATCAGTGCCTCTTAAGGATAAACAGTGTGTGTGTGTGTGTGTGTGTGTGTGTGTGTGTGTGTGTGTGTGTGTGTGTGTGTGTGTGTATCTCTGTGTGTGTTGTGTGTGTGTGTAAGTGTGTGTTGTGTGTGTGTGTGTGTGTGTGTGTGATCATATGTGTGTGCCATTATATGTGTGTGCTTGTCGTGTGCCTTCATACGTGTGTATCTGTGTACACCCTCGTGCTTGTGTTCGTGTTATAAGAAAAGCAAAGGTAAAGCTCCAAACTGAACAATTTCCCATACAAGCATGCACCTTCCGTGAACCTCCTCACCAGCTGTCTCGACCCCCACCCAACCCCCGTTTAGAGACTACGGCTGATTCGGCTGATGCCGACATTTATATCGACGAGTTAATCTTTATTGGCAATGTGTTGCATTAAAACGGGCATCAGCTGAAAATAGCACGGCCATTGCCCGTTGTACGTCCCTCTGGTTAAGTGCAAAGGCCTGAAGATTAGTGTGTGAGTGCTGACTGTAATATACATGTACACTGTTGATAGTTAACTCTTTGACTCCCGCACCCTGTCTACCAACATGCTGCAATGCCAGCAAAGCGAAAACTTAACCCTTTCAATCCCTCACCCTATCCACCAGCTTCCTGCAGGGATTCAAAGGGTTAAGTTTTTTTGCAGGTTGTGGATTGGGTGCGGGAGTCGAAGGGTTAAACTGTTAACAGTGGATGGAGCAGACGTTTGACTTATGTGTTAGGACGTTGCAGCATCGGTGTCTAGTGGTAGAATACTCACCTGCCACGCGGGTGACCCGGGTTCGATTCCCGGTCGATGCACGTGTTATCCATGGTCAGCCATGACCGAGGGAGGCCTACTACTACTACTACTACTACTGCTACTACTAGGGACGTTGTATCAAGTGTTGATGGAACCAGCCAGGTTGTAAATATGTTCATGACTAGTACGGTGTGTCATTGTGTATTGCTTGTCATTCATACACACATGTTCTTTCTTCCTGTCTTTCTTTGGCTCGTTTATGTCTGTCTTGCAAATTTTTGGTGTCCCATTTTCTGAACTTCTGGAAATTCTGTGCTAGAAATTTCATCTTTACTGTCACTCTCTTTGTTTCTTTCTTGGTCCTTTGGTCATTTGCTTTGTCATTTCTTCCTATCATTTTCTGACTTGCTGATCCATCCACCTGTATGTGTTCGATAAAATCTTATGAAATTTTTCTTAGGACTGGTAATTGGATACATGTATAAAGAGCATTTTGGCTCTGAGGAAATGAGATGGGCGGAAGCAACTTTAGATAACTTAGACCTGTTTTTATGTATGTTTAAGGCCCTTAGTTATGTTCAAATTTGTATTCAGGTATGTTTTTTTTTAATCCCCTGTGTGATAAATTGGACGGAATGGTTAGCGCCAGGGGCATTTATGTAGATTATGTCGCGAATGCATTCATATGCGCGCTTAATTTTCTTCTCCCTTTATTTTATCCTGTTGAAGTATTGTATAGATTTTGAACTAGACTTGATATGGCTGTGTACAGGCGGCTGGGCTTTAAGCAACAATAGGAATAAGACGTTTGACATTTGTGCTGGGGACGTTGTATCAAGTATTGATGGAGCCAGCCACGTCATAAATATATGCATGACTAAGTGTTGTATGTCATTGTGTGTTGCCTGTCATTTATGCGCATGTGAAGTCGTTTTCTTTCATTGACCAGTTTATTTCTATCTTATAAATTTGTGGTGTCCTATCTTGTGAACTCCGTCAATGGCACCGCCCTCACGTCGCTCATATTCTACTGTGAAACATGACAAAACGGTATTACTTATTGTGCATTCATTTCACGTTTTTCTCGATAGAATGACACATGCTTGACATGTATGGAAATACTGACTTAGGAGTTTTCATGGTATGCTTTCGTTTTGCTGCAAGTCAAACTCAAAGCACGCTCGTTGCACCAAATCATAACCTGAAATAGTCCTTACCTTCATGCAGTATAAACGGACAGTTCATCAAAATTAACAGATCATAACATGACATCAGAAATGGATAATACTATAGTATATCACTAAATATCACTAACCACCAAAGAATATACAAGGAAGAAAAAAATATAAATCATGTAAATCACTTGATAAATGATACCTTTAGTTTAATGCACGCCCACATACATACACACACACACACAGTGACACACACACACACACACACACGCACACACACACACACACCACACACCACACACACCACACACCACACACACACACGGATTGCACAACACAGACACAAACACACACACACGACACATACACACACATGCACACAACACACACACATCACACACACACACACACACACACACACACACACACACACAACACACACACACACACACACACACACGATGCACAACACAGACACAAAACACACACCACGACACACACCACACACACACACACACACACACACACACACACACACCACAGCACAACACAGACACAAACACACACACACACACACACACATCACTACACACACGATTGCACACACAGCAACACACACACAACATACAACTAGTACAATGCATGCAAGCCCGATACTTTTGTTGGTCCTGGCTCAAAAATACTGTACACATTTTCTTCCTTACTCTGTGTGTATGTGTGTGTGTGTGTGTGTGGTGTGTGTGTGTGTGTGTGTGTGTGTGTGTGTGTGTGTGTGTGTGTGTGTGTGTGTAGCATTCCTATCACCTATCCCTAATTTCATCTTATTTTTGATAAAAGAGAACACCAGGTAGACCCAGGGAGAAAATATTGGACGGACTTGCAGGGTGGCTGAGGACAGAGAGGGAAGATATACTTGTAGCGACAAGGGATAGATACATATGGAGGGCCATGATCGCCAAAGCCTTGCGGCAGTGCACATGATGATGATGATGATAATGTTCATACTGCGTTGAAGTGTTGGTGCCTGTATCCGTGTACCGCATCAGTTTATTGTCGCATACAAAATGAACATTTTCTCTCACATGACAGGGTATGTTGTCACAAAATGAACATTTTCTTTCAATCGCATTTTAGATTTGCAAGGTTAACGGTGAGCATGGTTTTTAACTTTTTTTTTTTTTAATCTTAACGGGTTGTCTTTTTCTTTTTTTTTTTACATGGTGTTAGCCCTGATATGGCTCTAGTAGTCGGCTGGGCTATAAGCAATATGAACTGAACTGAACATTTTCTTTCACATGGCGTGGTATATTACATACAAAATGGAAAAAATTTAATACGTACAGAAAAGATATTAAACTTATAAAATTAATCATGCACTTGTTTTTGAATTGTTGCCTTTACTTTTTTACACATAGTTGTTTTTAACGTGGTGTTAGCCCTAATATGGCCATGGAGGTTGGCCGGGCTGTAAGAAATATTAATTGAATTCTCATCTATATCTGGTATGGTGTTTTGTCGGACTAAATGAATGTACATATGACCTCCGCTGCCGTGGTATGTTCTCAGTTATAAGATGAGTGGAGCTTTTCTCTAAGCGTGGCTTGACAAACTGTGCTGACCTCACATCTGGTCTGCCCAATAATCATGTGTCCGTTGTTCCACTCACCTGCCCCTGAAGTTTGTACCTTTGTTTCTTCGTTCCTCAGAAGAACATCAGTGGATCCCTGTTTCATGACCGACTTCTGACACTGAAGAAAATCGGCTGAAGGCTGGGGTGCCCTCCCTGAACGATAGAGTGGTATATTGGTCAGGTGTCTGCGCAGGTAACAAGGGGCTTTGTCCAGCTGAAAGTTATGGCACGGCAGGTGTGTGGTCAGCACAGGTGAAACAGCAGCATACCTTAGCTACATGCCTCCACCTCCTCATCCTCGACACCATCCCCGTCCATTTCTCAAGATTTATGGGTTTTCATTCCGGCCATATCTCCCCTTCATTCTCCACCCCCACCCCATCCACCCGCCCCCTTCAGTCTGTCGTTGACCATCTTGTTTCTCATTTTTCATTCTGGACATAACAGAAAGAGGACGGTGGATTCACCGTGACTATACCCATCTATCTGTGTCACGCGATCACGTGTGCACGTACACATACACGCGCTCGCGCGCGCACGCAATTATATATACAAACAAACACGCATGACCTCATACACAGCTATGCACATAGTCATACACAGACATACACGTACACAGCTGTCTACACACACTATACAAACACCACACACATACTACACACACGCACCACACACACGCACCACACACACACACACACACTACACTACACTACTACACTACACTACACTACACTACACTACACTACACTACACTACGCTATGCTACGCTACACTACACTACACTACACTACACTACACTACTACACACACACACACTCACACACACACGCACGCACGCACGCACGCACGCACGCACAGGCACGCACGCATAGGCGCGCACGCACACACACGCGCACGCATGCACACATGCGCACACATACACACACACACGTCCTGCCATGTTATAGCGCACGAACACACATACACAGTAATAGTGTTCGTTCGTTCTTTGATTTAACGTCTTTTCACTATGAGTGATATTAGACGATCAGTAATAGTGTGTGTGTGTGTGTGTGTGTGTGTGTGTGTGTGTGTGTGTGTGTGTGTGTGTGTGTGTGTGTGTGTGTGTGTGTGTGTGTGTGTGTGTGTGTGTGTGTGTGTGTGTGTGTGTGTGTGTGTGTGAAAAGAGATTGTAGGAATGGCTTAGCTATCTAATCGTCATGGAGTAACATGACAGTTTTACAACATCACAGGATGGAGATAACATGACATTGGCTGGAACCTTCAGCCCTGACCTGATAACCTCACCAGACTGTAGGTTTTATGACTTGTGCTGGCGTCTGGCATCGGCCATAATTATTATCACTGTTGTTATTATTGTTATTATTATCATTATTATTATTATTATTATTATTATTATTGTTCTTGTTGTTGTTGCTGTTGTTTTCCTCTTTTCTGTCACTCTCTGTGTTTAGAACTGCCTTGTTCCGTGCTGGAACTTGTACGATATGAGATATAAGCACTACACGGCAGACTCCTTAAAGAACCTCTTCCGAGACGTCCCTCCTGATGCAATATTCCCGTTGTTACAAGAGATCAATTTCACCCGATATTTTACATCTGAGTATGATTTTCTTTAATTGCATTTGAGACTTGCAAGATAACAGTGAGCATGGTTTTAAACTGTTGTCTTTTATCTTAACCTGGATGTCGTTTTTGAAGTGGTGTTAGACCTGATATGGCTCTGGTAGTCGGCTGGGCTATAAGCAGATTGAACTTGAACTGTCTTGTTCAGTTGCTTTCTGCCATTTAATAATAATAATAATTATTATTAATAATAATAATAATTACAATATTTATATAGCGCAAAATCTTGATAAAATCAAATCTAAGCGCTGAAGCAGACACACACGCAAGCACGCACGCACGCACGCACGCACACGCACGCACGCACGCACGCACGCACGCACGCACGCACGCACACACACACACACACACACACACACACACACTCACACACACACACACGCATGGCTATAAATGGGGAGAAAGAATAAAAGCAATAAAAGCAAGAATAAAACCAATGGAAAATTATAGAGAGCATAGCATATACAATTATATATTATAACCATGTGATTCCCCTCCGAGCGGAGACAGGCTGCAGAGGGGGGGGGGGGGGGTGAGTGAGGTTAGGATTTTATGCGGAGGAGAAAAGGTGAGTTTTGAGAGCGGACTTGAAGGAGACAAAAGTAGGTTGCTGACGGACTGAGAGAGGAAGTTTGTTCCAGGAGAGTGGACCAAAAACAGAGAAGGCTCGTGGACCATAGGTATTGAGCTTAGTGCGTGGAAAGCGAAAAGTCAGAGGATCGGAGGCAGAGCGGAGGGTACGTGAGGGAACATAGATCTCAAGTAGGCTTGACAGGTAATCGGGGGCTGCGTTATTGAGGCTTTTGTAGCACATGGTGTCTAGTTTGTACTGTATGCGCTTTGATACAGGGAGCCAGTGAAGTTGTGCCAGGAGAGGAGATATGTGGTCAGCTTTTTTCTTTTTGAGTACAAGGCGTACAGCATTGTTTTGAATGCGCTGTAGGATGTGAATGGTGGAGGCAGGAAAACCAGACAGGAGTGAATTGCAATAGTCAATGCGAGACATTATGATGGAGAGAACGAGTTTTGCAGTTGTTTCGACAGAGAGATACTTCCTGATCAGCCTTATACGATGGAGATGATAGTAGCAAGATCTGGCAGTTTGAGAAACAAAGTTGTTCATGGAGAGGGTAGAGTCAATGCAGACACCAAGGTTTTTAGCTGAATCAGAAATTGGGACTGATGTGTTACATAATGGGAGAGAAAGAGGAGGCAGCTGAAAAAGTTTCTGACGGGTGCCAATGAGGATAGCTTCTGTCTTGTCGTCATTAAGCTGAAGTTTGTTGAACGTCATCCAGTTCTTAATGTCTGAGTAACACTCAGTGGTGCGAGTCAACAGGCGCTGTATATTATCAGGTGAGTCACTGTCTTGAAGTTGGGTGTCATCAGCATAGAAGTGGTGTTTTATAGAGTGGGAGTTGATGATGGTGGACAGGGGGGAGGTGTAAAGAGTGAAAAGAACAGGGCCAAGGACAGATCCTTGTGGAACACCACAGGTCAGGTATGCAGGTTGAGAATAAGTGCCATTGATGAGAACAGTTTGTTTTCTGTTTGATAAATACGAAGTGAAAAAGGAGAGAGCAATGTCAGAGATGTCTTGTTTGAACTACACATGTCTTGTTTGAACTACACGTCTTGTTTGAACTACACGTGTCTTGTTTGAACTACACGTGTCTTGTTTGAACTACACATGTCTTGTTTGAACTGCACACGTCTTGTTTGAACTACTCATGTCTTGTTTGAACATGTCAAATTCTGGCAGTTATAATACTTATATGGCTCTCGTAGTCGGCTGGGACATAAGCAATATGAACTGAACTGAACTGAATTCTGGCAGATAGTGTATTAGTATTATTTTGGATCCTGGCTGATGTTGACATGTTTTGTATCAATCATGTCTAATGCCTGTAGATAGTGTATTAGTGTTATAGTGGATCCTGGCAGATCCAGACATAATCTTGTTGTGATCATGTCTAAAGCTGGCAAATAGTGTATTATCGTGGGTACTGGCAGATCTAGACTTATCTTGTGTGAGTTATGTCTAATGCTGGCAGATAGTGTATTATTATTATCGTGGGACGTGGCAGATCTAGACGTATGTTTTGCAGAATTTACCTTCTAAGATTCCTGTATTAGAAACAGAACTGGGCTGAAAGACACGAAATGACTGTATTGTATCAGTACAGGAGATCGTCAGTAAACGATAAGTCATGGTTTAATCCTCTCTGTCTCTGTCTCTGTCTCTCTCTCTGTCTCTCTCTCTCTCTCTGTCTCTCTCTCCCTCTCTCTCGCTCTCTCTCTCCCCCTCTCTCTCTTTGTGTCTGTGAGTTTGTATGTTAGTTTGTGTATTTTTGTATGCGTTTGTGTCTGTGTGTGCTTGTGAATGTACAGACCTGTGTGTGTGTTTGTGTGAGTGTGTGTGTGTTTGTGTGAGTGTATGTGTATGTGTGTTTGCGTGCGTGCGTGCGTGTGTGTGTGTGTGTGCGTGCGTGCGTGTGTGTGTGTGTGTGTGTGTGTGTGTCGTGCGTGCGTGCGTGCGCGCGCGTGTGTGTGCGTGTGTGTGAAGTAGGTGTTTTAAACTGTTAGGACTTAATGATGGTCTTGTCCAGTGACTGCCGCCGTCCTTGTTGTTTCGTCATTCTCTTTTAACAACGCCCACTGTTTTGGCAGATTTCACCTATAGTGTCCCCAGACACACTAACACTAATGAAGATGGGGGCAGAACGGGGGTGGGGGTGGTAGGTGAAAGGTGCAGGGGGAAAGGGGTCACAGAAAGGTGTGGAGTGAGGTTCAGGTGGAGGTGGGTGAGTAGAGAGTGTGTCAGCCGTAAGCTGTCCTCCATGGCCAAGGCGCCATTTTCCACAGGTCCCAGTAATCCCCAGCTCCTTTAAGTTCTGCCTCCAGGTAACAGTTTATGGGTGAGGGCCAGGTAGATTACAGGTGAGGGGCGTCAGGCTTTCCCACACTGGTGATAGCGGATAGGGGGGTCTACACTGACCGCTTGAGGCTGTATACCACTTTCTGACACTTGTGTTAAGCCCTTGCCTAGGATCTGTACTTGAGAAGATAATTTTATTATGTTTGGGGACCATCGTATGTATGTGTGTGCCTGCACGTATATGTGTGTGTAACACCGTAACAGGAAGAGACTTGACAGCTGTCCCCAATGGTGTGTTGATTAGACAATTTTTCTTAAGTATCTAGTTCTTGGAATAAACACGCAGATAGCAAACTTTTCCAAATCCGCCCTAACTTGAAAGAAAGTCTCCCATCTTCTGCAGGAAAGCATTAGAAAGATAGTGTTATGTAATAATAATGTAATAATAATGTTTATTTGTATAGCGCATGTTCCATATAATAACATGCTCACTAGCGCTTTACATTTCGCCAAAAAAAAAGGCAAATGGTGATAAAAAAAAATGTTCACAATTACATACACAATAATAAGATAACAACAAACATTAAAGCTATACAAGTAAGAAGACATAAGAAACACAGAATATTAAAATCTAAACACTGACTTATGTAATGAAAAAAATAACCGATTTTTCATATGAATAAAGAGGCATACTGTGTATATTGCTGCGTGTATGTGCGTGCGTACGTGTGTGTGTGTTTGTACGTGTGCGTGTGTGTGTGTGTACGTGTGTGTGTGTGTGTGTGTAGTGTGTGTGCGTGCGTGTGCGTTGCTGTGGCGCGTGTGTGTGTGTAAGAATCTTATGTTGTGTGTGTGTGTAGTGGTGGTGTGTGTGTGGGTGTGTGTAGTTACACACGGTTCACACATCCTACACTCATTCGCACTTTTCAGAAAATTTAGTAGCGCTATGGTTGTATCACCACTGTGAACGAGGCCGATTGAGCATCAGACACCAACCTCCTCGATTGCTGGGACTTTGTACGATGTGAGACAAAAGCACTTGCATGGCGGACTCCTTAAAGAATCTTCCGAGACGTCCCTCCTGATGCAATTTTCCAGTTTTTATTGCTTAAAGAACCTTTTCCGATACGTCCCTCCTGATGCAATTTTCCTGTTTTTATTGCTTAAAGAACCTTTTCCGAGACGTTCCTCCTGATGCAATTTTCCAGTTTTTATTGCTTAAAGAACCTTTTCCGAGACATTCCCTCCTGATGCAATTTTCTAGTTTTTATTGCTTAAAGAACCTTTTTCCGAGAATCATCCCTCCTGATGCAATTTTCCAGTTTTTATTGCTTAAAGAACCTTTTCCGAGACATCCCTTCTGATGCAATTTTCCAGTTTTTACAAGAGATCAACAGATTTCACCTGATGTGATTTTACGCCCAAGTATGTTTTTCTTTAATTGCATTTTAGACTTGCAAGGTTAACGGTGAGCATAGTTTTTAACTGTTTTTTTATCTTAACCTGCTTGTCATTTTTGACGTGGTGTTAGCCCTGATATGGCTCTAGTAGTCGGCTGGGCTGTAAGCAATATGAACTTGAAGTAGACTTCAAGGTTAACAGCGTATTTCTTAACTGTCTTTTTATCTTAACCGGGTTGTTTTTGACTTGGTGTTTGCCCTGATATGGCTCTAGTAGTCGGCTGGGCTATAAGCAATATGAACTGTTTTGAAAGCATTAAAGTTTGTAAAACATTATCTTATATTTATAAGTATACATTTCAGCGAAATATTATAAGTCAAGATCTGTGTCTGTCGTGAATCCAACGTCTGCTCCAAACAAAACCAAAATTATTTTCACTGAGTTTATGTTGCACGATGAAGGATACCTTTCTTTCGGCAATTTTTTTTTCAAAATTTTGCCAGAATTTTTTTTATGACACTCCATATAAGATTTGGACAGTTTATTTTATCATATGGCATATTTAGTGGGGGTTTTGTTTGTTGTTTGTTTTTTCTTCTCACTTCTAAAAGTGAGAAATGAACCGGATTAAATTTGGCACAGCAAAGTATGACGACTTTTTTTCTTCTAAATGACGCCATCTGTGACGAACAGTTTCAGCGAACTATGAATGACATACACCTGAATTGTTAGTTCCCGAAATGCCTCTCCTTTTTCACCAGAATCTGCAAGGTTGGAGGTTTAAGCAATCAATGCCACTAGGATCAGAATGCAAGTCAACGTGTTTTTATGCTGTTTTTACAGCAACGACCGTTGCCTACCTTTCACCGAACGTTTTGTTTTACACACATTGTTATTGATAACAAAGATGTGAAAATGCTTACAGAAAATGCTGACAGGACAAAAAGACAATCTGACGTCAAAATATTGTCAGACCGATCCACAGCACACAGAAGGCCATTGATCTCTCGAGTCTAGAGCAGAGTGCACTTGTGTGTTTCTGTGATCATGACAGCTCTGTCGCCATGACACCGTGGCTTCAGGCCGTCTCTGCAGTTTGGTCGTTAACATTAAGCCGCTGAACACGTCGGCCTTTGACCACAAGGATTCGAGTGTTGTGTATTGAAGGTGTTACTGTTAGTGGTGGCTTGACTTATCATAAGATGATGATGACACATTGCACGATGTACGCGCGGGCGTGTGTGTGTAAATGTGCGCGTGCGTGTATGTTTAGTATGTGTGCAGGCACATGAGTGTACACCGTGCACGTACGTCTGTGTGTGTATGTGCACGCGTGTGTGCTTGCGTGTGTGTGTATGTGCGTGTGTGTTTGTGTTTGTCTGTGTACGCGTTCGTGCGTGCGTGTGTGTGTGCGTGCGTTCGTGTGTGAGCGTGTGTGCTCATATGGACATATTGTCATAGTTTACAGTTCCTCTATGGGAATACCAAGGGCTCTTTCAGTCTAAGTAGTATCCCCCACCCCCACTTCCCCTTCTGGAAATTCTGTGCTCGAAATTTCCTCTTTTCTTTAACTCTGTGTTTGTGCCGTGTGCCTTTGCTTTCTGTGATCTCTTCCTGTTATTTTCTGTGTTTGTGCCGTGTGCCTGTGCTTTCTGTCATCTCTTCCTGTTATTTTCTGTGTTTGTGCCGTGTGCCTGTGCTTTCTGTTGATCTCTTCCTGTCATTTTCTGTTTGTGCCGTGTGCCTGTGTTTCTGTGATCTCTTCCTGTCATTTTCTGTTTGTGCCGTGTGCTGTGCTTTCTGTGATCTCTTCCTGTCATTTTCTGTGTTTGTGCTGTGTGTCTGTGCTTTCTGTGATCTCTTCCTGTCATTTTCTGTTTGTGCCGTGTGCCTGTGTTTTCTGTCATCTCTTCCTGTTATTTTCTGTTTGTGCCGTGTGCCTGTGCTTTCTGTGATCTCTTCCTGTCATTTTCTGTTTGTGCCGTGTGCCTGTGCTTTCTGTGATCTCTTCCTGTTATTTTCTGTTTGTGCCGTGTGCCTGTGCTTTCTGTGATCTCTTCCTGACATTTTCTGTGTTTGTGCCGTGTGCCTGTGCTTTCTGTCATCTCTTCCTGTTATTTTCTGTGTTTGTGCCGTGTGCCTGTGCTTTCTGTCATCTCTTCCTTGATTTTCTGTGTTTGTGCCGTGTGCCTGTGCTTTCTGTATCTCTTCCTGTTTTTCTGTGTTTGTGCCGTGTGCCTGTGCTTTCTGTTATCTCTTCCTGTTATTTTCTGTGTTTGTGCCGTGTGTCCTGTGCTTTCTGTCATCTCTTCCTGTCATTTTCTGTTTGTGCCGTGTGCCTGTGCTTTCTGTCATCTCTTCCTGTCATTTTCTGTGTTTGTGCCGTGTGCCTGTGCTTTCTGTCATCTCTTCCTCTGATTTTCTGTGTTTGTGCCGTGTGCCTGTGCTTTCTGTCATCTCTTCCTGTCATTTTCTGTGTTTGTGCCGTGTGCCTGTGCTTTCTGTCATCTCTTCCTCTGCATTTTCTGTGTTTGTGCCGTGTGCCTGTGCTTTCTGTCATCTCTTCCTTCATTTTCTGTGTTTGTGCCGTGTGCCTTGTTTTCTGTTATCTCTTCCTCTCATTTTCTCATAAAGTAGATCGGTTTGTAGGTTGAGGAAATGTGAACTTCGTATGGTCATTTTAGCCACTACAGGCCAGTTTTTATATGCTTTTGTGAACGTACAATTATACATTTGTTGTCAGGGATTTTTTCATTCCCCTGGTGATAATTTCGACGGAACGGCCAAAGTCAGAGCATATTCTTAGCTTGTGTGCATGAATGAAGTTATATGTCTGCTCAGTTTTCTTTTTTTTTTCCAGAGTCATCGATATATTCAGCTGTTTTGTTCGAGATGGTTATTGCTCTGATATGTATATGGCTTTAGTTGTCTGCTGGGCTATAAGCAATATGAACTGAACTGAACTGCTCTGATATGTCTCTGAGCAGATGGCTGGGCTTTAAACACTAACAACAATAGTGAAAATCAATAATAATAATAATAATAAATGATGATGATGATGATGTGATGTGATGATGATGGTGATGTGATGATGATGATATGATGATGATATAATAATAATAATAATAAAGATAATAACTCGTCCAGTAGATACTTTTAAGTCAGCTGTTGACGTCAGCACATGTCGAACACTGGCGTTTTCAGAGGAGAGAGTTTTTTCAGTGAAAGTAACGTGTAAAGACTGTCAGATGAAAACTGCGTTTTGGCCTACACATGGAAGAGTGGGTTTTGCCCAGAGGGGAACATCTGTAAAGGGTCATGTTTTGACCTGTGAGGGAATACCAGCATTTAGCTGTCAAATGTGTGCGTTTTAA
>JAPXFY010000020.1:70169601-70189601 GCA_030674185.1 Monoplex corrugatus
GCATTATCGCATCCAGAGCACAGACTGATGTCGTAACCATAAAACCACCACTGTAGGGGCGGGGGGGGGGGCGAAGAGAACATTGACCTGTGGTTATCACATGGCTCTATACCGCTGTGTAACTCTCCCTAGGCACTCTAGCATGCATACATCATGGATATTCATGACCGTTACAGACCGTTGATTAGACAGACATTCCCTGACTGCCTGCAAGGCGGACAGTCATTGCCTGGAGTTACAGCAGAGAACGGGGAAAGGACTGTTGTTTACTTTCTCTGGTTACAGTCACTGGTCAGATAGTGTTCGTACAGGAGATTACACGTTCAGCATCATCAACAGTTTGGCTTTTATACCCAGTCCACTAGCTTGCTGCAGGAAGCTGATTAACTTTCATTTCCTCACTTCAGCTTTGCGCGCAAACCTGGTGGATAGGATTAAATTAAGAAGTAAAATGCATGGTGTTGGTGATTGAGAAAGAGATGGGTTATGATGAGGAAGCTGGTGAAGCAGTAGAAAGTGTTAATGTCAGAATGCTGGTAGATAAGGTGAAGGAGTAAAAAGGGTTAATGATCAGCAGAATGCTGGTGGATAGGGTGAGGAGTAAGGAAGGTAACATGGCTGTAGTAAGCACGAAGAGGTTAATTATTTCTGTGCTGGGAATTGACGGTTGGTCCCTTGACTCTTCTTGCGTGTATGAATAAATTGCTCCTGGTCCTGTGTTTAGTGTACCCACAGAGTGGCTGAAGACAGAGAGGGTGGAAGATGTGCTTGCGGCAACAAGGGATAGATGCATATGGAGGGCCATGATCGCCAACGCCATGTGGCAGGGCACTTGATGATGATGGATCTTGTGATATGCTGGGCTATAAGCAGTATAAACTTGAGTGTGGTGTTAAACTGATATGGCTCTAGTGATAGGCTATAGGCAGTATGAACTTGAGTGTGGTGTTAAACTGATATGGCCCTAGTGATAGGCTATAAGCAGTATAAACTTGAGTGTGGTGTTAAACTGATATGGCTCTAGTGATAGGCTATAGGCAGTATGAACTTGAGTGTGGTGTTAAACTGATATGGCCCTAGTGATAGGCTATAAAGCAGTATAAACTTGAGTGTGGTGTTAAACTGATATGGCCCTAGTGATAGGCTATAAGCAGTATAAACTTGAGTGTGGTGTTAAACTGATATGGCTCTAGTGATAGGCTATAGGCAGTATGAACTTGAGTGTGGTGTTAAACTGATATGGCCTAGTGATAGGCTATAGGCAGTATAAACTTGAGTGTGGTGTTAAACTGATATGGCTCTAGTGATAGGCTATAGGCAGTATGAACTTGATGTGGTGTTAAACTGATATGGCTCTAGTGATAGGCTATAGGCAGTATGAACTTGAGTGTGGTGTTAAACTGATATGGCTCTAGTGATAGGCTATAAGCAGTATAAACTTGAGTGTGGTTTTAAACTGATATGGCTCTAGTGATAGGCTATAGGCAGTATGAACTTGAGTGTGGTGTTAAACTGATATGACTCTAGTGATAGGCTATAGGCAGTATAAACTTGAGTGTGGTGTTAAACTGATATGGCTCATTAGGTGATAGTATACTGATGGTTAATGATACTGATGTGGGTGTTAAACTGATTATGGCTCTAGTGATAGGCTATAGGCAGTATGAACTTGAGTGTGGTGTTAAACTGATATGACTCTAGTGATAGGCTATAGGCAGTATAAACTTGAGTGTGGTGTTAAACTGATATGGCTCTAGTGATAGGCTATAGGCAGTATGAACTTGAGTGTGGTGTTAAACTGATATGGCTCTAGTGATAGGCTATAGGTAGTATAAACTTGAGTGTGGTGTTAAACTGATATGGCCCTAGTGATAGGCTATAGGCAGTATGAACTTGAGTGTGGTGTTAAACTGATATGGCCCTAGTGATAGGCTATAAGGCAGTATAAACTTGAGTGATGGTGTTAAACTGATATGGCCCTAGTGATAGGCTATAGGCAGTATGAACTTGAGTGTGGTGTTAAACTGATATGGCTCTAGTAGATAGGTATAAGTAGCTATGAACTTGAGTGTGGTGTTAAACTGATATGGCCTAGTGATAGGCTATAGGCAGTATGAACTTGAGTGTGGTGTTAAACTGATATGGCCCTAGTGATAGGCTATAGGCAGTATGAACTTGAGTGTGGTGTTAAACTGATATGGCTCTAGTGATAGGCTATAGGCAGTATGAACTTGAGTGTGGTGTTAAACTGATATGGCTCTAGTGATAGGCTATAGGTAGTATAAACTTGAGTGTGGTGTTAAACTGATATGGCCCTAGTGATAGGCTATAAGCAGTATAAACTTGAGTGTGGTGTTAAACTGATATGGCCCTAGTGATAGGCTATAGGCAGTATGAACTTGAGTGTGGTGTTAAACTGATATGGCTCTAGTGATAGGCTATAGGCAGTATGAACTTGAGTGTGGTGTTAAACTGATATGGCCCTAGTGATAGGCTATAGGCAGTATGAACTTGAGTGTGGTGTTAAACTGATATGGCCCTAGTGATAGGCTATAGGCAGTATGAACTTGAGTGTGGTGTTAAACTGATATGGCTCTAGTGATAGGCTATAGGCAGTATGAACTTGAGTGTGGTGTTAAACTGATATGGCCCTAGTGATAGGCTATAGGCAGTATGAACTTGAGTGTGGTGTTAAACTGATATGGCTCTAGTGATAGGCTATAAGCAGTATAAACTTGAGTGTGGTGTTAAACTGATATGGCCCTAGTGATAGGCTATAGGCAGTATAAACTTGAGTGTGGTGTTAAACTGATATGGCTCTAGTGATAGGCTATAGGCAGTATAAACTTGAGTGTGGTGTTAAACTGATATGGCTCTAGTGATAGGCTATAGGCAGTATAAACTTGAGTGTGGTGTTAAACTGATATGGCCCTAGTGATAGGCTATAGGCAGTATAAACTTGAGTGTGGTGTTAAACTGATATGGCCCTAGTGATAGGCTATAGGCAGTATGAACTTGAGTGTGGTGTTAAACTGATATGGCTCTAGTGATAGGCTATAAGCAGTATAAACTTGAGTGTGGTGTTAAACTGATATGGCTCTAGTGATAGGCTATAGGCAGTATGAACTTGAGTGTGGTGTTAAACTGATATGGCCCTAGTGATAGGCTATAAGCAGTATAAACTTGAGTGTGGTGTTAAACTGATATGGCTCTAGTGATAGGCTATAGGCAGTATGAACTTGAGTGTGGTGTTAAACTGATATGGCTCTAGTGATAGGCTATAGGCAGTATGAACTTGAGTGTGGTGTTAAACTGATATGACGCTAGTGATAGGCTATAGGCAGTATAAACTTGAGTGTGGTGTTAAACTGATATGGCTCTAGTGATAGGCTATAGGCAGTATGAACTTGAGTGTGGTGTTAAACTGATATGGCTCTAGTGATAGGCTATAGGTAGTATAAACTTGAGTGTGGTGTTAAACTGATATGGCCCTAGTGATAGGCTATAAGCAGTATAAACTTGAGTGTGGTGTTAAACTGATATGGCCCTAGTGATAGGCTATAGGCAGTATGAACTTGAGTGTGGTGTTAAACTGATATGGCTCTAGTGATAGGCTATAGGCAGTATGAACTTGAGTGTGGTGTTAAACTGATATGGCCCTAGTGATAGGCTATAGGCAGTATGAACTTGAGTGTGGTGTTAAACTGATATGGCCCTAGTGATAGGCTATAGGCAGTATGAACTTGAGTGTGGTGTTAAACTGATATGGCTCTAGTGATAGGCTATAGGCAGTATGAACTTGAGTGTGGTGTTAAACTGATATGGCCCTAGTGATAGGCTATAGGCAGTATGAACTTGAGTGTGGTGTTAAACTGATATGGCTCTAGTGATAGGCTATAAGCAGTATAAACTTGAGTGTGGTGTTAAACTGATATGGCCCTAGTGATAGGCTATAGGCAGTATAAACTTGAGTGTGGTGTTAAACTGATATGGCTCTAGTGATAGGCTATAGGCAGTATAAACTTGAGTGTGGTGTTAAACTGATATGGCTCTAGTGATAGGCTATAGGCAGTATAAACTTGAGTGTGGTGTTAAACTGATATGGCCCTAGTGATAGGCTATAGGCAGTATAACTTGAGTGTGGTGTTAAACTGATATGGCCTAGTGATAGGCTATAGGCAGTATGAAACTTGAGTGTGGTGTTAAACTGATATGGCTCTAGTGATAGGTTATAAGTAGTATGAAACTTGAGTGTGGTGTTAAACTGATATGGCTCTAGTGATAGGTATATAGTAGTATGAACTTGAGTGTGGTATTAACCTGATATGGCTCTATGTAGTAGGCTATAGTAGTATGAACTTGAGTGTGGTGTTAAACTGATATGGCTCTAGTGATAGGCTGGGCTATAGCTAGAACAGTATGAATTGAGTGTGGTGTAAACTGATTTTGGCTCTAGTGATAGGTTATAAGTAAGTATGAACTTGAGTGTGGTGCTAAACCCGATATGGCTCTAGTGATAGGCTGGGCTATAGGCTATAAGCAGTATGAATTTGAGTGGGGTTTACTAAACTGATAATGGCTCTAGTGCTAGGCTGGCTATAGGCAGTATGAAATTGAGTGTGTTGTTAAACTTGATATGGCTCTAGTGACAGGCTGGGCTATTAGCAGTGTGAACTTAAACGTTAACCAACGCTTGGGTTAATTTCAGTTAAGATGTTAAATAGTTCACTGAAGACCGCGTCACATACCGGGTAATATTGTACTCACTACATCTCCAATGCCGTGTTAGAGATAGAAAATAATCATGGCGGAATCACGATCCTTGTTTGAACAGACATATTTACTGTGATGTTACGATCATTAATACGGGAAAGATTTGTAACTGCATTTTTAGACTTGAAGGGTTAATTATATGCTGGGTTTTGGAGCTGCTCTCTTTTAGGCTTAGTTGTTTTTAAGGTGAGTGTTAGCCCTGATATGGCCTTAATGGTCGGTTGAGCTGTAAGCAACATGAACTGAATATCTGAAGGGATATATTGTCCTTTCTGGTCCTTGTAACATAACAAAAGTCAAGTTCATTCTTTCTTACGCATTCCTATGCTTACCGATCGCGTGGAAAATAGTGGAGGGCAAACATCCATCAACAAACAGTTTAACATTCTTGATATCTTATCATGTCTAGAGATAGCAAAGAAACGTGCACATTGACATACAAACACACACACCAACATACAAACATGTACACGCCACATGCATCCACGCATTCATACAGACGTATACATATACGCGTGCACGTGCGCACATGCACACTACGCACGTACATGCACGCACATACACACACACACACACACGTGCGCGCACACACGACACATGCACCACACGCACACATCACACACACACACCGCGCGCGCGCGCGCGCACACACACACACACATACACACACACACACACACACACACACACACACACACACACACCACACACACCTGGTCAGCCAAAACCAGTCTTCCCTTTTTGAAAAGGGGTGGTAAACAAGTCTGAACTTGGAGATAAAAGCTTCCTCCTTCTTAATTGCTGGCTTGAGTGAAAAAGGGACATAATACTCACGTTACCTCACAGCAAGCACGTAGAAAGCACTAATGATATGTGTGGAGGCCATTTTGTCTGGGTTGTATGTGAATAGTCATGGTAAGGAGGCCTAATGACATGGTGTCATGTCTTCATTAGGTATAAATAGTACCCTATCCATGTCTGTGAGCATGGTGACTCAACTTCGATACAGGCGTCCACCCAGAACTGGCTGTCTCGAGTTCAATCCCAGCCCGGGAAAAGAAGAAGGAGTAGAAAGAAAGCCAGAAATGCTGATGTATTCTCTGACCTCCCCAGATGCTAGACTGGAAAGGCAACGGCAGCATTCAATCAACTGAGCAAAGTATGGAACAAGCAGAAAAGTTTTGACTGGAATCAGATGAGGTTCTACAGTTCGAACGTGTTAACAACACTGCTATATGGTAGCAAAACCTGGCATGTCAAGACCAGCCAGGAGAAGAAGTTGGGATGCTTTTGACAACATACGCCTATGTAAAAATGCTTGGGCATCAAGTGGAATGACTTTGATGGAGGACAGACACAAGAAGGTCATTGATAAGGAAGATTAGGAAAAGACAGGCAACATTTACAGGCCATTTTATGAGGAAATGGCAATTAGAGCACCTAGTCACAAGAGGAAAGCTGGAGGGAAAGGGAGCATCAGGTAGACCCAGGAGAAAATATTGGACGGACTTGCAGGGTGGCTAAGGACAGAGAAGGTGGAAGCTGTGTTTGCGGCAACAAGGATAGATACATATGAAGGGTCATGATCGCCAACGCCATGCGGCAGGGCACTTGGTGATGATGATGATGATGATGAAGAGATTGGGAACAGATCACAACAGCTCCCCCGCGTCAAATAGTATACACAGATTGCTCCGCTGACTGGGGGACGTGTGGAGGATCTCCACGTCATCATCATGTGCCCTGCCGCATGGCGTTGGCGATCATGGCCCACCATACGAATCTATTCCGTGTTGCCAAAGCACATCTTCCACCCTCTCTGTCCTCAGCCACCTTGCAAGTCCATCCAATATTTTCTCCCTGGGTCTACCTGGTGTTCTCTTTCCCTCCAGCTTTCCTGTTGTGACCAGGTGCTCTAATTCCCCTTTCTCATAAAATACAAATAAATGTTGCTTGTCTTTTCTAATCTTTATCAATGATCTTCTTGTGTCTGCCTCCATTTAAGATCTCGTTTGTTTTCTTTGCTGACAATTGGAACTCTCAACATTCTTCTTATCTTAGAAACCACATCTCGGCTGCCCCAGTCTTGTTCTGGCTTTGCTTGTTGACTGTCCACGCCTCACAACCGATAACATTATCGGTTCTATTCAAGAACTGTCTTCCTGATATTAGTTGATAGGAATTTGTTGGTAAGAATGCTTTTCATCTTATTGAATTCTGTTTTGGCTTGGCCGATTCTGCAGGCTATTTCTCCACAAGACCTGCAAAACAAGCCGTTAACCCTTTGACGCCCTCATCTATTTGCTCAGCATGTGTGCACGAATAAAACTTTGGAGTTTGTTCACATGATGGTATTGGAGGCAATGAAAAAGCAGACTACCTGGCAAAGAAGGCTACAATGACAAAGATGTCTAAGTCCTTGATCCCTTACACAGATGTCAAATCGAAAGTACACAGTTACGTTAGAAATCTGTGACAGGAGGACTGGAATGAACAGACAGATAACAAACTTTTCCAAATCCGCCCTAACCGGAAAGAAATTCTCCCATCTGCTGATGATGTGATTTTACGTGTTTTTCTTTAATGCATTTTAGATTTGCAAGGTTGACGGTGAGCATGTTTTCTTTTTACTTAACGGGTTGTTCTTTTCTTTTGACGTGGTGTTAGCCCTGATATGGCTCTAGTGGTCGGCTGGACTATAAGCAATATGAACTGAACTGAACCCTTTGAGTCCTCACCTATCCGCTCAGCATGTGTGGCACGAATAAAACTTTGGAGTTTGCTCAAGAGGGATTAACCGCACTCGGACAACTCCATATGCGCTCCACCCAAATCGCCAGCAATTATCGGACAGACTGAACAGACTGACAGATTCCTGATCCTGCGCTGGCAAGGTCTGGAAATGGGAGGAGGAAGAGGGACCTAAGAAACAATAAGCTGATACTGTCGCCACAATACCACCAGAATGATGGAAGCATTACAATGGGTAGCGAGCACGCCAGTTTTTAATGTTGCGGGCTGGGATTGAATTCAAGATATCAGATATTGAGTCTATGGCTCTGCAAACTAGCCTGCGTAAAACTTAATTGTATCGACCAAGAAGAACGAGGAGTACCTACTTTAGTACATTTAAGTGCCATCATTCAGATGGTGTCTTTAACAACAGTTTGTGACAGTTGTACATGGCCATATAAGTGACAGGCCGTTTTTGGTTATTTAACTGAAGTTTCACGTCTTGAGTCAAAGACGGCCCTGTGACATAACACTGTTCTTATTCTAACTATGATGATGGTGATGAAGATCATCGACGTCATCGTCGCCGTCATCGTCATCATTATTATGACGATAAGAATGACAACAGATTTACATGCACCGTCTCCAAACATTATTACTACTACGACTACTGCAACTACTATTATTGCTGCTCTCTCTCCTCTCTCTCTCTCTCTCTCTCTCTCTCTCTCTCTCTCTCTCTCTCTCTCTCTTTCTTTCTCTCTCCCTCTCTCCCCCCTCTCTCTGTCTGTCTCTCTCTCTATTGCTCTCTGTCTCTCTCTCCCCCTCTCTGTCTCTCTCTCTGTCTCTCTCTGTCTCTCTCTATTGCTCTCTCTCCCTCTCTCCCCCTCTCTGTCTGTCTCTCTCTCTATTGCTCTCTCTCTCTCTTGTTACCACTGGTGCTGCTGCTTCTTCTCCATCTTCTGTTCTTCTTGTCCTTTGCCTCCTCCTCCTCCTCCTCCTCGTGTAAAACACAATAACACATCCACCACTAGCCTCACGACCAACGTCATCACCAATGACATGTTGTATATTAAAATAATGACGTTTTGTTATATCATCAGAGACGTTTTACACGACTGAACAGTCAGCATCATTACCAACATCATAAGTAATATGTTGAATATTGAAATGACATGTATGTTACATCATAACATTGAACAGATGACATGTATGTTATTACATCATAACATTGAAATGATGGCATATATGTTACATCATCACATTAGACTGATGACATGTTTTACATAATCGCTTTGAATTAATGACTTGCACTTTATCAGATTGAACTAATGACGTGTATATTACATCATCACATTACATTTATGACGTACATGTTATTACTATTACGCCATCGCATTTAACAAATGAAGTGTATATTGCATCATCAAGTGCTGTGACGTTGCAGGACTCAGAGTCGGATGCTGACATAGCGGAGGAGCTCCAGACGCGGCTGGGGTTAGTATATGGCTGTCAGCCAGCCACCAACACCGCATGTCACCAGGCCCGGGAAGTGCTGGTCACACAGTTTGCTGGCAATGTGGGACCCTTCCTCTCACAGTTCCTGTCTCCTTCCATCACCCTTCTGGACTCTCTACGACAGCGGGTGAGTGAGTGGTGTGTTGTGTGTGTGTGTGTGTGGTGTGTGTGTGTGTGTGTGTGTGTGTGTGTGCGCGTGCGTGTGTGTGTGTGTGAGTGTGTCTGTTTGTTTGTGTGTCTGTGTGTGTGTGTGCGTGTGTGTGTGCGTGTGTGTGTGTGTGAGTGAGTGTGTGTAATTGTGTTTGTTTTGTGTGTGTGTGTGTGTGTGTGTGGTGTGTGTGAGTGTGTGTGTGTGTGTGTAATTGTGTTTGTTTGTGTGTGTGTGTAATTGTGTTGTGTGTGTGTGTGTGTGTGTGTGGTGTGTGTGTGTGTGTGTGTGATGTGTGTTGTGTGTGTGTAATTGTGTTTGTTGTGTGTGTGTGTGTAATGTGTGTTTGTGTGTGTGTGTAATTTTGTTTGTTGTGTGTGTGTGTTGTGTTGTTGTGTGTGGTGGTGTGTGTGTGTGTGTGTGTGTGTGTGTGTGTTGTTGTGTGTGGTTGTGTTTGTTGTGTGTGTGTGTGTGTGTGTGTGTGTGTTTTAACGGGTTGTTTTTTGACGTGGTATTAGCCCTGATATGACTATAGTAGTCGGCTGGGCTATAAGCAATATTAATTGTTCATTAACTGTTTCTCTCTCTCTCTCTCTCTCTCTCTCTCTCTCTCTCTGTGTGTGTGTGTGTGTGTGTGTGTGTGTGTGTGTGTGTGTGATTTTTGTGTCTTTATGGTGTTTCCTACTCGTCGTATTTGGGCTACCCTTGTCTTTTCCACGTGTGTATCGTTCATTCGGCCGTTCAGATGAGATGTGTTCCCCGTGGGCTTTTTCAGTATATATATATATATATAGTATCCCGACATTCTGGACAATCTGTGCTAGAAATTCGCTTTTTGTCGTCACCCTGCCTGCCTTGCTCTTTTGCTTTCTGTCATCTGTTCTTGTCATTTTCTGCCGTGCTGGTCCATTCCTGTGTATGTGTGTATCTTTTGAGATGGTTATAGCTTTGGTATGGCTTTGAGCAGGCGGCTGGGCTTTAAATAATAATAATGATAATGATGATAATAATAATAACAATATTGATGGTGATGACGATGATGACAATAACGATGATCATAATAATAACAACGATGGTAATGATGATGACGATGACAATGACGACGTCGATGATGAAATAAATGAAGTTCGTCTGATGTCTTTGTGTGTATTTTCGTACCAACAGAAAAGAGGCAGCAGACTTACACCCCCCCCCCCCCCCTGTATCTTTCACACACACACACACACACACACACACACACACACACACACACACACACACACACACATACAAACATACACACGCGCGCGCGCGCGCACACGGGCACATACACATACACACACACACACACACACACACACACACACACACACACACGCACACACACACTCACTCCCTCTCTCTCTCCCTCTCTCTCCCTCTCTGTCTCTCCCTGTCTCTCACTGTTTCTCTCTCGATCCCCCCCCTCTCTCTCTGTCTCGCCCTGTTTCCCTCCCTCTGTGGCCCCGTCTTTCACTTTCTCTCTTACTCTCTCTCTCTCTATTCTCTCTCTCTCTCTCTTACTCTGTCTCTCTCGTTCGTACGTCCGCCTGTTTTCATTCTTCTTTCCGTTTGCTTTCTCGCAGTTCTCGTCCCTTTAGAGATGAATCAGATGAAGATGTAACAAGTGAGAGTAGTCACACCGGTTTGACCGACCGTTTTGCACCAGACAGACAGACGGCCGGCCAGTACAGGTCATGCATGAGTTATGGTTTTGTCCTGGACAGGTCAGTGTGACCAGGTAGGTTTACCGACACTGCAGGCACTCCAGGTGTTTGCTAATCCACGTAACAGATCCTCCTGTCTGACTGATGCCATGTCTCCTGTCCACTCCACCGGGGATAAGGGCCTTCAGGGACTTGTAATCCAAGCCATGGTGTCAGTGGTCCTGCCTTAACTACTTCGCTTTCGCTTTATTGGGTTGAAGCGGAATATTGACTGTCCATGGCTTCCACGTTAGAGCTCGCTGGTCCTGGCCCAGGAGATATTTACTGTCTTTGTGGTTCTGTCTTACAGTTGTGGTTCTGTCTTACTGTTGTGGTTCTGTCTTACAGTCCTCCTTTGTCTGGTTCAGGAGAGGCATACTTATGTCTCCACTATGTCATGGGTACCATAGTCATGATTATCAGAGGTATATGTATGTCTACACTATGTGACAGGTACCATAGTCTTGTTGGTCAGAGATATACGTGTGTCTACACTGTGTGACAGGTACCATAGTCATGTTGAGACATACGTATGTCTACACTATGTGACGGGTACCATAGTCATGTTGATCAGAGACATAGGTATGTCTACACTATGTGACAGGTACCATAGTCATGTTGGTCAGAGACATAGGTATGTCTACACTATGTGACGGGTTCCATAGTCATGTTGGTCAGAGACATAGGTATGTCTACACTATGTGACGGGTACCATAGTCATGTTGATCAGAGACATACGTATGTCTACACTATGTGACGGGTACCATAGTCATGTTGGTCAGAGACATAGGTATGTCTACACTATGTGACGGGTACCATAGTCATGTTGATCAGAGACATAGGTATGTCTACACTATGTGACGGGTACCATAGTCATGTTGGTCAGAGACATACGTATGTCTACACTATGTGACGGGTACCATAGTCATGTTGGTCAGAGACATAGGTATGTCTACACTATGTGACGGGTTCCATAGTCATGTTGGTCAGAGACATACGTATGTCTACACTATGTGACGGGTACCATAGTCATGTTGGTCAGAGACATACGTATGTCTACACTATGTGACAGGTACCATAGTCATGTTGGTCAGAGACATACGTATGTCTACACTATGTGACAGGTACCATAGTCATGTTGGTCAGAGACATACGTATGTCTACACTATGTGACAGGTACCATAGTCATGTTGGTCAGAGACATACGTATGTCTACACTATGTGACGGGTACCATAGTCATGTTGGTCAGAGACATACATATGTCTACACTATGTGACGGGTTCCATAGTCATGTTGGTCAGAGACATACGTATGTCTACACTATGTGACAGGTACCATAGTCTTGTTGATCAGAGACATACGTATGTCTACACTGTGTGACAGGTACCATAGTCATGTTGATCAGAGACATACGTATGTCTACACTATGTGACGGGTACCATAGTCATGTTGATCAGATTCAGAGGCATACGTATGTCTACACAATGTGACGGGTACCATAGTCATGTTGATCAGATTCAGAGACATACGTATGTCTACACTATGTGATGGGTACCATAGTCATGTTGATCAGAGACATACATGTGTCTACACTATGTGACGGGTACCATAGTCATGTTGATCAGAGACATACGTATGTCTACACTGTGTGACAGGTACCATAGTCATGTTGATCAGAGACATACGTATGTCTACACTGTGTGACAGGTACCATAGTCATGTTGATCAGAGACATACGTATGTCTACACTATGTGACGGGTACCATAGTCATGTTGATCAGAGACGTACGTATGTCTACACTATGTGACAGGTACCATAGTCATGTTGGTCAGAGACATACGTATGTCTACACTATGTGACAGGTACCATAGTCATGTTGATCAGAGACGTACGTATGTCTACACTATGTGACAGGTACCATAGTCATGTTGGTCAGAGACGTACATATGTCTACACTATGTGACGGGTACTATAGTCATGTTGGTCAGAGACATACGTATGTCTACACTGTGTGACGGGTACCATAGTCATGTTGGTCAGAGACATACGTATGTCTACACTATATGACGGGTACTATGGTCATGTTGGGCAGACGAGGGTCGTTAAACTATATGGTGTGAGTTGGAACGTGCCAGGACAACGGTTGGTGTTAAAAAGTGGAGATCTGTCAGCGTACGTGCAGATCAGCTAGTGCCTGAACTCATTTCCTGTGTACAATGTACACAGGAAATGAGTTCAGGTACTGTACGTGCAGATCAGCTAGTGCCTGAACTCATTTCCTCAGGAAATGAGTTCAGGCACTAGCTGGCTGCACGTACGTTGACATGGGAGTTCTGAAAGATCACCACTTTTTACTACATGTATGTAGAACGTGAAATGAACACGTCAAAGGTCCTTTGAACCATCTTAATGTACAGTGCCCTTGTGAAAACATGTGCATCTCTAAAAAGGACGGCTGACTGCCTACTGCCTACATGAAGGGGTAAAGCACGGAAGACGGAGTATGCAGACTGTGCAGCAACGTAGTACTTTTATAGTGTGGGTAGAACAACAATAACGTGGTTGGTTTAGGTAGTTACGCGCGAGGGGACACAGTCAACGAAGACGTCAACTACTGCCATTGACATGGTCTGACCATAGCCAAGCACTATCAGCCTTTCTTGTTTGACCACAAAGAAAACTTAGTCTACAGTCACAGACTATCACCTGATACAACCTGCTTTATTGCTGAACACTGTCAAAGTTAAGAAGGTAGTAAACTTTGCACAGTGGCCGGTGAGGTCCAGTAGATCCCAATATCCCGCCACATACAGGACGACACAGGACCTGGTACACTATCATAAACAGGTCAACAGACTGAGAAAGAAAGGAACAGCTAGACGCCATGTCAGGTTTTGTTGTTGTTGTTGTTTTTTCGATCTCTTTCGTCAACATATGTTTGTTACATAAACCTGCTGGTGCCTGTGCTTGCTTCGTGTGTATATGCACGCAGAACATCAGATGAGTCAATGAAAGATCCTGTCAGCAGTATCAGTGGAAGTGGACGCCAGACTGGCGGGGCTATGATTCAGGAAATATTGTTTTCATCTTGTTGATAGACAACGGAGGTTTTGTGCATTGACTGGGGGACTTTCTGTGATGTAAAACAAGTTTATACTGAATGGCTAGCTGTGTTGTGATTCAGACCTTTATTCGTTTTTAATTTTATCTGTTCTTTCCTTTATAGATAAGGTATACATGCAATTTACATGTAACCAAGATTGTTCCAGTGATAGACGGGCATAATACTAGTACAAAAATGTAGGCAAGGTAAAACATAGGCTAGGCAGGACCTCAGAACCTGGCTAGCTCATGGGTTTATGTGCAGGCTTAAGGCTTGTGCCATGATTACCATCACATGGCATCTGTAACATTAGTGCATATGGAATTCATTCTGAGCGCGGAGACGTCGTCTTGAGGAACTGAAACTGAAATTGAAATCAGTGCACGGTGGCTTATGGAGACAATCCCATGCACTCCCCCGAAAACAGAATATGACTATCCACATGGCGAAGTCAAAACGGTTATATAAGTAAAAGTCACTTGCATGAAGCACGTGAGAAGTGCAGCCCAGGAAAACAACATTAGCAGCAGCAGAAGAAGAAGAAGAATAGAAATATTTGTCTCACTATTCTTTTCCAGAAAGATCCTTAGTAGGACAGTTAGTTTCCGGTTGCAGACTAACTCTATACTATAAACATATCATACCCAAGAAAAGGTTAATGAATACCGCTTCCAGCTGTCAAGTGTCTAAGGGAAAACCCCTGTTTCTGTCTCCGTGGATATTTCTCTCCCTCTCCCCGCTGTCACCATCTCACAGTGACTGTACATTGTCGCTGTAGACTGTCGCCTTGCCATAAGTCACAGTGTTTTTATTGACTGTAAAGCATCTTACATCTGTTGTTGATGACTGTAAAGTGTCCCTGTAGACTGCCACTTTGCCTTACTCTGTGTTGATGACCTGTAAATGTCCCTGTTGACTGCCACCTTGCCTTACATCTGTTGTTGATGACCTGTAAAGTGCATGTAGGACCTGTAATGTGCCCCTGTAGACTAGCACTTTTGCTTACATCTGTTGTTGAGGACCTGTAAAGTGTCCCTGTAGACTGCTACCACTTACATCTTTGTTGTAGACCTGTAAGTGTCCTGTAGGACCTGTAAAGTGTCCCTGTAGACTGCTACCTTA
Source organism: Monoplex corrugatus (assembly GCA_030674185.1). NCBI lineage: Eukaryota > Metazoa > Mollusca > Gastropoda > Littorinimorpha > Ranellidae > Monoplex > Monoplex corrugatus. The sequence continues at coordinate 70,184,725 of JAPXFY010000020.1, forward strand.
CCTTACATCTGTTGTTGTAGACCTGTAAAGTGTCCATGTAGGACCTGTAAAGTGTCCCTGTAGACTGCTACCTTACCTTACATCTGTTGTTGTAGACCTGTAAAGTGTCCCTGTAGACCTGCTAACCCTTACCTTACATTTGTTGTTGTAGACCTGTAAAGTGTCCCTGTAGACTGCTACCTTACCTTACATCTGTTGTTGTAGACCTGTAAAGTGTCCCTGTAGACTGCTACCTTACCTTACATCTGTTGTTGTAGACCTGTAAAGTGTCCCTGTAGACTGCTACCTTACCTTACATCTGTTGTTGTAGACCTATAAAGTGACCTGGTGGACCTGCCACCTTAAGTACGATCTATTGTTATGAGCCTATTACAGACAAAAAGAACAGTTTCTTATTTGCGAGTTTCGTGTATTTAAATACATGTGCCCTTGCCTTGCGAGTTTTTTTTTTTTCTGTTTAGACCCATCAAATTGCACGAAATCACATTGACCTTACCGATTTACAAAGGCCATAGTGTTCAGTCAACAAACAAGTCATTATAATCACGAGTCTTGTTACCGGGCACAGACTGGACATTTGTTCTCTTACTTGTGCGTCAGCCATTCCACATGTAATTGGGAAATTGGGTGTTATTTGTGTGTGTGGGGGTGGGGATGGGTGGGTGGGTGGGTGGATGCGGGTAATGAACAGTGTGAAGAAAGGGACGCTTTGATCTGAAAGAGGAACATTTGAAGCAAAGTGAGACCTGTCATAGGGCGAGGATTGAACAAGCGTGGAAGTGCAAGTACAAGCAGTTTAAAGAGGTCCTGGAGGGTGTATGTACTATGGATAAGGTTATTGTCCGACAGGGTCCCAGTGTGTCAGGTTATAAGTCTGTAACTACAAACAGTATGAAGTGAAGATCCCGAAGCGTGTTTATAGTATGGATTAAGTCATTGTCCAACAGGTCCCAGTGTGTGTGGTGGACATGTTGTCCTGTAGCACCAGTAAATGCGATAATGGCCAGTCTGTGGACATTCACTGACCCAACGGTCTTAACGCCATAATGTTGAGTACAGTCTCTGAGAACCATGACGACGTAAGGTGCCATTATGAGCACATTATGTTTTGTGGCCCTCAACATTCCATCAGTGACAGCCATCAGCCACGATTGTTGTAACGATCTTAACGTGATGGTGTTCAACACGGTTCTGTGAAGCTTGACGTAAGATGCCATTATAACTTCCTCATGTAGATTTATGGCCCTGGGCATGTTTATCAGTGACAGCCACCAGCCATGACTTGTCTCGTCAACAAGGTTTTCAATATGGCTTTGTGGTTTTGTGCCATCATGACTGTAAGCCACGCTGTGTGGCCCTCGGCGTTTCATAACGATTTTGACGTAGTAATGTTGTTGAACAGCAAAGAAAACAAACGAGACAGTCTTGATGGAGGCAGACACAAGTAGATCACTCATAAGGAAGATTAGGAAAAGACAAGCAACATTTATAGGCCATTTTATGAGGAAGGGGGATTTGGAGCACCTGTCACAACGGGAAAGCTGGAGGGAAAGAGAGCACCAGGTAGACGCAGGGAGAGAATGCTGGACGGACTTGCAGAGTGGCTGGGGATGAGGAGGGTGGGGGAGATGCTGGGGCAACGAGAGATAGAGATGGTTGAAGTCCATGGTCGCCAACGCCATGCGGCAGGGCACCTGATGATGATGATGAATGTTGTTGACATTCATGTTAGGAGTTGGGACCGTTTCTGTTATTGTAAATATCACGATTCTTCACGTTGTGTGTGCTGTCCGCGTGGTGTGTGACTGTCAGCCTGTGGTGTGACTGTCACCTGTGGTGTACTGTCAGCCTGTGGTGTGTGACTGTCAGCCGTGGTGTGTGACTGTCAGCCTGTGTGGACTGTCAGTGTGTGACTGTCAGCACGTAGTGTGACGTGTCTGTCTGCACTCTGCTGTGGAGAGCCAGCTTGACGGCATGGGCACCAGTGTCAAAAGTTAACGGCTTTTATAGTGAACAACCTTCAGGTCATAACGCCTTGACTACCGTCAGCTATGGACACGTCCACTGTGAACTGGTCATGATCTTTGCAGTGAGCGGTTCATGACTTTGTAATGAACGGTTCATGATCTTTGTAGTAAGCGGTTCATGATCTTTGTAGTGAGCGGTTCATGATCTTTGTAGTGAGCGGTTCATGATCTTTGTAGTGAACGGGTCATGATCTTTGTAGTGAACGGTTCATGATCTTTGTTAGTGAAGGGTTCATGACCTTTGGTATGAACGATTCATGACTCTTTGTAGTGAACGGTTCATGACTTGTAGTGAACGGTTCATGACCTTTGTTAGTGAACAACCTTTGAGGGTCAGACTGTATGAACGGTCTGACTTTAGTGAACGTTATGATCAGGAAGCATGACCTGTGATACGTTCTCCTTGTATGACTTTATGCCTTATATAATTCATGACCTGAGTGAACAGTCAGGCTGTTTACGGAACGTCAGCACCTATCTCCCCTGCTGATTGTAGAACTTTATTGCTACAACAGAGCTATACATGACATAGTAACGTGAAAACTCCTTCTTCTTCTCTTTCTCGTTCTTCACAATCTGAATTGCTGTCAACAGATCCACTGATAGAACTGTGTCCAAAACTTTTCCCTTCGTCTCCGAAGTCAATTATGTAGTTGGCATGAGATTTAGTACTAAGTTCAGTTCTGTTTCATTCATTTCAAATTTCCTTTATAAATCCACATATGGAAATTAAAATGTGCATACACTGGACTCGCTTGCACCACGCGTACATCAATCTGGCGTCTACTTGAGAGACAGGCAAACACAAATCTGTCATAAGACATAAACATTTTTGATGTCTGAACGGATCAAACTATCCAAGAACACAGCCTGTGATGTTCACATTAAAATACATGAACTCTTTAAACTATCGCTTTTGTTGGTCTATCAGTTGGTCCGTGAAGCACTAGTAAAGACATATAGTGGAGAAACTATTCATATCGAAAGAGCTCCCGGCGTCCCCACGGATAAATAGATATAAATATAAACAGTATTCCCACGTTCTGGATATTCTGTGCTGGAAATTTCCTCTTTTCTGTCAATCTCTTTGTTTCTGCCTTGTTGCTTTGCTTTCTATCATTTGTTCCTATCATTTTCTGCCTTGCTGGTCCCTTCACCTGTCTGTGTTCCATAAAGTCTTTATACTTTCAGTCTGGATTGACATTTGTGTACATGTATTAAGTGCACTTTTGGCTCTAGGGAAATGAGATATGCGGAAGCAAGTTTAGGTAATTTAGACTCAGTTTTATGTAAGCTTTAGTGTCTTCAGTTATGTTTAAATTTGTACTCAGGTGTGTTTTTAAATCCCCCGTTTGATAAATTGGACGGAGTGGTCAACGCCAGGGGCATCTCTGTAGATTATATGCGCGAATTTACTCATATGTATACTTAATTTACTTTTCCTTTTTTTCCTGTGGAAGTATTGTGTGTGTGTTGAAATGGTTATAGCCCTGATATGGCTGTACACAGTCGGCTGGGCTTTAAACAAAACTAACAATAACATGAATTTCAAGAACTATCAGCCGTTTTGTTGGTCTGTCAATCGGTCAGTCAGATAGTTGCCTGGGACGTCGTTGTGTGGAGGTAGCCAGTGTGTAAAAATTTCACAGTGTTCAGCAATGAATCCGGTGGTTTATCAGTTGATAAGGTGTAAACTGTAGAGCCAGCTTTCATCTCGTCCGACTTGAAAGGCCGGCTGGCAGCGGGTGGTTGTGGTCATAATATGGAAATAATAGAGGTGGACGTCTTTGTGGACTGTGGCTTGTAGTGAATGTGGTGGTGTTCGTAGACTGTAGATAGCTTCTTTAAGTGTAGTAGGAATGGTCAGTGGTGGTCCTTTATCCATGTCAACAAACCCCGATGTCCGATGGTCTGCCTTGGACGATGTTTTGTTTGTAGCTTCTTTAAGTGTAGTAGGGATGGTCAGTGGTGGTCTTGTAGTGAATGTGGTGAGTGTTCGTAGACTGTAGACAGCTTCTTTAAGTGTAGTAGGGATGGTAAGTGGTGGGCGTGTAGTGAATGTGGTGGTGTGTTCATAGACTGTAGACAGCTTCTTTAAGTGTAGTAGGGATGGTAAGTGGTGGACTTGTAGTGAATGTGGTGGTGTGTTCATAGACTGTAGACAGCTTCTTTAAGTGTAGTAGGGATGGTAAGTGGTAGGCTTGTAGTGAATGTGGTGAGTGTTCGTAGACTGTAGACAGCTTCTTTAAATGTAGTAGGGATGGTAAGTGGTAGGCTTGTAGTGAATGTGGTGGTGTGTTCATAGACTGTAGACAGCTTCTTTAAATGTAGTAGGGATGGTAAGTGGTAGGCTTGTAGTGAATGTGGTGAGTGTTCGTAGACTGTAGACAGCTTCTTTAAATGTAGTAGGGATGGTAAGTGGTGGGCTTGTAGTGAATGTGGTGGTGTGTTCGTAGACTGTAGACAGCTGCTTTAAGTGTAGTAGGGATGGTCAGTGGTGGTCTTGTAGTGAATGTGGTGAGTGTTCGTAGACTGTAGACAGCTTCTTTAAATGTAGTAGGGATGGTAAGTGGTGGCTTGTAGTGAATGTGGTGGTGTTTTTCATAGACTGTAGACAGCTTCTTTAAGTGTAGTAGGGATGGTAAGTGGTAGGCTTGTAGTGAATGTGGTGAGTGTTCGTAGACTGTAGACAGCTTCTTTAAATGTAGTAGGATGGTAAGTGTGGGCTGTAGTGAATGTGGTGGTGGTTCATAGACTGTAACAGCTCTTTAGTGTAGTAGGATGGTAAGTGGTAGCTTGTATGAATGTGGTGTCGTAGACTGTAGACAGCTTCTTTAATGTAGTAGGGAT
>JAPXFY010000020.1:70194601-70199601 GCA_030674185.1 Monoplex corrugatus
GTTTGTCATCATACAACTTCCACACATGCTCGTTGTCTGCCAACCACACTCCTCCCCCCCCCCCTACACATAGATTTAAACGAACAAAACTAATACACATTGATGCAGTTCTCTGCATTCTTATCGCCAGACCACTACTTAGGCAGCATACACACGCTCTTTGTCTGCCACTCTATCTCTCACGCTTATTGTCTGCCAGTCCATCTCTCGCGCTCAGTATCTGCCAGTCCATCTCTGTCGACAAAGAAAACGGCCAAATACACACAGACCCCCCCCCCTCACACACACACACACACACACACACACACACACACCACACACACACACACACACACACACACACACACACACACACACACACACACACACATTCAGAAAGAAAAATAAAACGAACGTCATGTTTATATGCACCATCACATTATCTCTCGCCATACATACAATCAGTCCAGCGCACATACACTTTACTTATCTTCTGTCAGACACACACACAGACAAGATGGTTGTTTCACCAAGCAAACAGACCTGACCCAGTCTTCACTGGCCCACAGATTGTGTTTGTGATCGTCCCTCCTGCCAGGCAGGGAGGGGGTAGTGGGCAAAGGTCTGGATGAAGGTGTCGGAAGATCAGAGGAAGGGAAGAGGTTGGTGAGGTGCACAATCTGTGCAGGTTTGTTCAAGAGGAAATCACCGCACTCGGGACTGTTCCACATACGCTCACCCCATATCTGCCATCGGTTAACTGACAGATACTGTGACCAAAGAGTATACTACTTACGGTAGGTAGTATACTCTTTGCTGTGACCTTGCACACAACAGTGTGCACTGGTAAGGTCTTGAAATAGAGTGGTGGGGGGGGGGGGGGAGGTTGTGATTGGGGTGAGTGGGTGGGGGGTGGATGGAACGTACGAAATATTGGCGCCACCAGAATGATGGAAGCATAAAAGTGGGCAGCAGTCAGGCCAGTCTTTATGCTGTGGAATCAACATGCCCAGGTTCTACAACAGAACCAGCCAGCCATCACATGTTGAAGATTTAGAAAAAGGTGAAAGTAAAATCTGTGGAGAAGATGCCTCCTACTTGATGTATCATTGACCACCTGTGAGTCGACTGCACTTATGTGATGTCTGCGACTGACCACCTATCGGTGATGTGCCCTACCTGTGATGTCTGCCCTGACTGACCACCTACTTATCTGCTAGGTGATGTCTGACCACCTTACCTGGTGATGTCTGACTGACTGACCACCTACCTGGTGATGTCTGACCACCTACCTGGTGATGTCTGACCACCTACCTGGTGATGTCTGACTGACTGACCACCTACCTGGTGATGTCTGACTGACTGACCACGTACCTGGTGATGTCTGACCGACCACCTATATGCTGGTCTGACTGACACCTGCCTGGTGATGTCTGACTGACCCCTGCCTGGTGATGTCTGACTGACTGACCACCTGCCTGGTGATGTCTGACCACCTACCTGGTGATGTCTGACTGACCACCTGCCTGGTGATGTCTGACCGACCCCTGCCTGGTGATGTCTGACTGACACTGCTGTGAGTCTGACTGACCACCTGCCTGGTGATGTCTGACTGACCACCTCCTGGTGATGTCTGACTGACCACCTGCCTAGTGATGTCTGACTGACCACCTGCCTGTGATGTCTGACGACCACCTGCCTGGTGATGTCTGACTGACCACCTACGGTGATGTCTGACTGACCCCTGCCTGGTGATGTCTGACGACTGACCACCTGCTGTGAGTCTGACCCTACTGGTGATGTCTGACTGACCACCTGCCTGGTGATGTCTGACCGACACCTGCTGGTGATGTCTGACTGACCACCTCTGTGATTCTGAGACACTGCCTGGTGATGTCTGACTGACACCTGCCTGTGATGTCTGACTGACACTGCTAGTATGTCTGACTGACACCTGCCTGGTGATGTCTGACCGACCACCTGCCTGGTGATGTCTGACGACCACCTACCTGGTGATGTCTGACCAACCACCTGCCTGGTGATGTCTGACTGACCACTGACCTGGTGATGTAACTGACTGACCACCTACCTGGTGATGTCTGACTGACTGACCACCTACCTGGTGATGTCTGACCGACCACCTACTTGGTGATGTCTGACCGACCACCTACCTGGTGATATCTGACTGACCGACCACCTACCTGATGATGTCTGACTGACTGACCACCTACCTGGTGATGTCTGACTGACCACCTATCTAGTGTTGTTTCGCTGATGCCTACCAGCTGGTGTCTGACTGACCAGCTTACTGGTGTACTGACCAAAGCTGGGACCATAACGACAGGAAGAGGTCTGCTATTATCGGATGGCATTTTACTTACACACACTGTGGCGATGGAATTGCCCCTGTGGTCATGGCTCTGCCCAGTGTGATCTAAGTAAGAGGTTGGCGGTGCGTTTCACCTACCAATACGGAAGATTGCCCCATGTGTTATGGCATCTGGCCAGTGTTTGAAGAACGATAACAAGGAAGAGTGGTGGCGTGTGGCGTTTCACCTATACAGTCTATGGAGAAGGTACCATCCGACCTGATGGCATCTGACCCCATGTTTGATCTCAACGATAGGAAGTCGACGGGTGGGCTGCATTGTGGCATTTTACCGGTTGGAGTCAACATACCCCCTGCACTGCCGATCACCTGTGAAGCTGTCATCTTGTTTCACCGAGACTTTTTGATATGTATCTTGAGGAACATTCTTCCTCTGGCTGCTGCATTCCGGCAGGCGGTTCTCATAGCTAGTCGACACATCTTTTGTTCTTGTTTTTACTTTCTTCTTCTTTGGAACAGATAGACAGACGAAAGAAAAAAAAATAATACGAAATATTTCATGTCCGATGTAATCTTATTTGAGGAGCGGAAACATCAGAAAATTGCCCAAAGCATTATTAACGTAAAGAGAGTGAATGCTTTCACGATGAGCAAAGCAGTATTCCGTGTAGATACAAAAAACAAGACAAGTGAAAAGGAAGCTTGGCTTGTCTGCTTGTTTGCTTACTTGGTTTCCAGTTGTTTGGGTTGGTATCTGTTGTTCGTGTGTTCTGACAACAATGAAATCGCTGAATTCAATAGTGGCTTAAATTGATACCGATTATTACAGTTTCGTTTGATTTGTATTTTCATGCTGTTCTGTTTTTTATCTTGGGCATCGGGTTTGTTTTCTGAAGGTAACTTTGTGTGGTACGCTATCTCTGATGCTGATCTTCCTCTTTGGGTTTTGTTTTGTGGGTATATGTAGGATGGATGTGGATATTTATAGACTGGGTGTGGGTATTTAGTAACTGGGTGTGGGTATTTAGTAACTGGGTGTGGGTATTTAGTAACTGGGTGTGGGTATTTAGTAACTGGGTGTGGGTATTTGTAGACTGGGTGTGGGTATTTAGTAACTGGGTGTGGGTATTTGTAGACTGGGTGTGGGTATTTAGTAACTGGGTGTGGGTATTTAGTAACTGGGTGTGGGTATTTAGTAACTGGGTGTGGGTATTTAGTAACTGGGTGTGGGTATTTGTAGACTGGGTGTGGATATTTAGTGACTGGGTGTGGGTATTTAGTAACTGGGTGTGGGTATTTGTAGACTGGGTGTGGGTATTTAGTAACTGGGTGTGGGTATTTAGTAACTGGGTGTGGGTATTTGTAGACTGGGTGTGGGTATTTAGTAACTGGGTGGGTATTTAGTGACTGGGTGTGGGTATTTAGTGACTGGGTGTGGGTATTTATAGACTGGGTGTGGGTATTTATAGACTGGGTGTGGGTATTTAGTAACTGGGTGTGGTATTTGTAGACTGGGTGTGGGTATTTAGTAACTGGGTGTGGGTATTTAGTAACTGGGTGTGGGTATTTGTAGACTGGGTGTGAGTATTTAGTGACTGGGTGTGGGTATTTATAGACTGGGTGTGGGTATTTGTAGACTGGGTGTGGGTATTTATAGACTGGGTGTGGGTATTTAGTGACAGGGTGTGGGTATTTAGTGACTGGGTGTGGGTATTTATAGACTGGGTGTGGGTATTTGTAGACTGGGTGTGGGTATTTGTAGACTGGGTGTGGGTATTTGTAGACTGGGTGTGGGTATTTGTAGACTGGGTGTGGGTATTTGTAGACTGGGTATGGGTATTTATAGACTGGGTGTAGGTACTTATAGACTGGGTGTGGGTATTTGTAGACTGGGTGTGGGTATTTGTAGACTGGGTATGGGTATTTGTAGACTGGGTATGGGTATTTGTAGACTGGGTATGGGTATTTATAGACTGGGTGTGGGTATTTATAGACTGGCTGTGGGTATTTGTAGACTGGGTGTGGGTATTTATAGACTGGGTGTGGGTATTTGTAGACTGGGTGTGGGTATTTGTAGACTGGGTGTGGGTATTTACAGACTGGGTGTGGGTATTTGTAGACTGGCTATGGGTATTTGTACAATTGTAGACTGGGTGTGGGTATTTATAGACTGGGTGTGGGTATTTGTAGACTGGGTGTGGATATTTATAGACTGGGTGTGGGTATTTGTAGACTGGGTATGGGTATTTGTAGACTGGCTGTGGGTATTTGTACAATTGTAGACTGGGTGTGGGTATTTATAGACTGGCTGTGGGTATTTGTAGACTGGGTGTGGGTATTTGTAGACTGGGTGTGGGTATTTATAGACTGGGTGTGGGTATTTGTAGACTGGGTGTGGGTATTTAGTGACTGGGTGTGGGTATTTAGTGACTGGGTGTGGGTATTTATAGACTGGGTGTGGGTATTTATAGACTGGGTGTGGGTATTTAGTAACTGGGTGTGGGTATTTGTAGACTGGGTGTGGGTATTTAGTAACTGGGTGTGGGTATTTAGTAACTGGGTGTGGGTATTTGTAGACTGGGTGTGAGTATTTAGTGACTGGGTGTGGGTATTTATAGACTGGGTGTGGGTATTTAGTAGACTGGGTGTGGGTATTTATAGACTGGGTGTGGGTATTTAGTGACAGGGTGTG
>JAPXFY010000020.1:70204601-70217101 GCA_030674185.1 Monoplex corrugatus
ATGTAAACTGACATATGGAGGTACTTACGGTATTGATGCAGAACGACATTTTTATTGATTTAATGTGCACACGAACATGGAATGCTTTGCCACATTAACTGATATAGGCAGGTATTACGGTATGATGCAGAACGACATTTTTATTGTATTTTTAATGGGCACACGAACAATACAAGCTTTGCCCACATGGAAACTGATATATGGAAGTACTTACAGCATTGAATGCAGACGACATTTTTATGTATTTTTAATGGCACACGAACATGGAAAGCTTTGCCCACATAACTGATATATGGAAGGTAATTACAGCATTGATCAGAGCGACATTTATTGTATTTTTAAAGTGGCACACAACAAGAATGCTTTGCCCAATGTAAACTGATATATGGAGTACTTACGGTATGATGCGAACGACATTTTATTGTATTTTTAATGTGGCACACGAACATGGAATGCTTTGCCCACATGTAAACTGAATATGGAGGTACTTACAGCATTGATGCAGAGCGACATTTTTATTGTATTTTTAATGTGGCACACGAACATAGAATGCTTTGCCCACATGTAAACTGATATATGGAGGTACTTACGGTATTGATGCAGAACGACATTTTTATTGTATTTTTAATGTGGCACACGAACATGGAATGCTTTGCCCGCGCGTACAAGAATACAAGAATACAATTTATTTAGCCCAAAGCATCACAATGGGAAATTGTTTTGGCATTCGCATTAAAATACATATAGGCACAAGAACGCATGAACACATGTACACACATACTCTTACTCTCTTAAACTGACATATGGAGGTCATTACAAGACAAGTAGCTGGCAAGATTTATTTTATGCTGTTTTTACACAGCAAAGTAACACCCAATACTTTGCCTACACATAAACTGACATGGGAGGTAGATAGAACGTAGGTAACAAGATTGGTCATACGCTGGTTTTACACGCACAGCACAACGATACCTGCACACAGGTAGGATGAAAGCAAGTTACAGCATACCTAAGTAACGAGACCTTCTGATGTTTTCACACAACACAACACAACGATTTACCGGCACCCAAATGGGAGGCAGGCAACAGTTATAGCACAGGTAGGGAACAAGAATTTTTTGTTATAAAAGAACCTTCAATGCAAGGGGGGGGGGGGGGGGGGGGAGAATTCCTTGTTATTATTTTTGGCATTGGCAAGGTAACGAGGTTTTTCTTTCTATGCACGTGGGCTGACATTGTTCTTGTATTGGTTTTGGCATGGCACAGCCCCGTGCATACACTGCCAGTCTCTGCTGTCTCTACAGTGCTACTAGAATACTCACCGATTAGCTTTGCTTTCTCCGTGGGGATGCCGGTGGCTCTTTCGGTATATATAGTTTCCCCACCTTCTGGAAATTCTGAGCTAGAACTATCCTCTTTCCTGCCACTTGTCTTTGTTTTTGTCTTGTTCCTTTGCTTTCTGTCATTTCTTCCTTTCATGTTCTGCCTTGCTGGTCCATTCACCTGTATGTGTTAGATAATCTTACGTACTTTCTCTTAGGATTGATAATGTGGGTACATGTATTGAGTGCATTTTTGGGTTTAGGGAAATGAGATATGCGGAAGCAATGTTACGTAATTTAACCTCATTTTTATACAAATTTGATGTCCTTAGTTATGATTAGATTTGTATTCAAGTATGTTTTTAAATTCCCTGAGTGATCAACTGGACGGCGTGGTCAGCGCCAGGGGCATCTCCTTAGATTATGTGCACAAATGCATTGATGTGTGTACTTAATTTTCTTTTCCTTTTTTTTTTCCTGTTGAAATATTGTGCATGTTTTGAAACGGTTATAGCCCTGATATGGCTTTACGCAGTCGGCTAGGCTTTAAACGAAAATAACAATAACAGTAGCTTTGCTTGTTAACTGGCAGTGCACAGGACTACGCGTTTGGGGATGTACTCATTGAATACAGGACCCTGCTTGACTTTTACACGTGCAACATAATGCCGCTTAATAAGACCCTCCAGCCGGTAAATCAAACCCTTCTGTCGGTAATTAAGGGTCTCTGCCGGTAAATAAAACCCTTCCACCAGTTAATAAAATCCTTCTGCTGGTAAACGACAGCCGTCTGCCGGTAAATAAAACCATTCTTGCGGTAAATAAGAGCGGCCTGCCGGTAAATGAGAGCCATTGGCCAGTAAATAAATCTTTTGCCCGTAAAGAAGACTCTTCTGTCGGTAAGGAAGACTTTCCACAAGACCCCTCTGCCAGTAAGTAAGACCTTTTGCCGGTAAAAAAAAATCCTTCTGCCGGTAAAGAAGACCCGTCTGCCGGTAAAGAAGACTTTTACCGGTAAAGAAAACCCTTCTGCCGGTAAAAAAAAACAAACTTCTATCGGTAAAGAAAACTTCTACCGGTAAAGAAGCCTTCTACCAGTAAGGAAGATCCTTTGCCAGTAAAGAAGACCCGTCTGCCGGTAAAGAAGACTTCTACCAGTAAAGAAAACCCTTCTGCCGGTAAAGAAAACTTCTATCGGTAAAGAAGACCTCTACCGGTAAAGAAGCCTTCTACCAGTAAGGAAGATCCTTCTGCCAGTAAAGAAGATCCTTCTGCTGAGAAAGAAGACTCTACCAGTAAGGAAGATCCTTCTGCCGGTAAAGAAGATCCTTCTGCTGAGAAAGAAGACTTCTACCAGTAAGGAAGATCCTTCTGCCGGTAAAAAGCTTTTGCCGAAAGAAGACTCTACAGTAAGGAAGATCCTTCTCTGCCGGTAAAGAAGTACCATACTGCCGTAGAAAAAGACCTACCAGTAAGAGATCCATACTGCCGGTAAAGAAGACTTCTTGCGGTAAAGAAGACTTCTGCGGTAAAGAGACTACTGCCGGTAAAGAAGACCAACTTCGTAAGAAGACCCTTTTGCCGAATACCTTAATCTTTTCTCCTGTCGATAGTGTTCTCTGCATACGATGCAGTAGAGGAGTGTTCTGAGCTTACAGTTTTTGTGCTTTGTATCTGCTTCTATGCTAGCTGAATGGGTAGCGCAAGATTGTCTAGATTTGAGAAGTTCAACAATATGGGAGATATTTCATACGTGACTCTCAAGAGTTATGTCCTTTGATTAATAATATAAAAATTAAAATTCTCCCTGCTTCCCTCTCTATTATTCTTTGGATGTTTATCATACTGTGAGAAACTTCACTACGAGTAATATACATGTAATATCAGATTTTTTTCTGTTTGTGACATTGTTTTCATCAGTGGACAATGCCTGGAGAGAATGAGTTTTTTGTTTTGGTTTGTTGTTTATTTCTGTGTTTGCGTGTGTGTTTGTGTGTGTGTGTGTGTGGAGGGGGGGGGGGGGGCTTATTTGGGTATTCCTTCTAGTTGGTTTTATTTGTTTCAAGGGGGGAAGGGATGGGTACCCGTCTTTTGGCACTGGTTCTTCAAATAGTAAATAATAAAAAAGCAACTCTACTTGCTATTTTCATACGCATGCACACACACACGCGCGCGCGCACACACGTACAACACACACACACACACACACACACACACACACACACACACACACACACACACACACACACACACACACATACAGAGAGAGAGAGAGAGAGAGATGAAAAAAGTGGGTGAGTTAAGAGGCCCTAAATGATTGTCAATTACCCAGAAATTGGAAGACAGAATTGAGTTTGTCTACGACAAAATGGACCTCCCGCAGCACGACGACAACAACAACAACAACAATATCAACAACAATGTCGTCATCACTGTCAATAGTTTATCCACGACAACAGAATGGATCTCTCACAGCCACGACAACAACAACAACAACAACAACAATAATAATGTCGTCATCACTGTCAATAGTTTGTCCACGACAACAGAATGGATCTCTCACAGCCACGACGACAACAACAATAATAATGTCGTCATCACTGTCAATAGTTTGTCCACGACAACAGAATGGATCTCTCACAGCCACGACGACGACGACAACAACAACAACAACAACAACAACAATAATAATGTCATCACTGTCAATAGTTTGTCCACGACAACAGAATGGATCTCTCACAGCCACGACGACAACAACAATAATGTCGTCATCACTGTCAATAGTTTGTCCAAGACAACAGAATGGATCTCTCACAGCCACGACGACAACAACAACAATAATGTCGTCATCACTGTCAATAGTTTGTCCAAGACAACAGAATGGATCTCTCACAGCCACAACGACAACAACAACAACAACAACAACAATATCAACAACAATGTCGTCATCACTGTCAATAGTTTGTCCACGACAACAGAATGGATCTCTCACAGCCACGACGACAACAACAACAACAATAATAATGTCGTCATCACTGTCAATAGTTTGTCCACGACAACAGAATGGATCTCTCACAGCCACGACAACAACAACAACAACAGCAACAAACAACAACAATATCAACAACAATGTCGTCATCACTGTCAATAGTTTATCCACGACAACAGAATGGATCTCTCACAGCCACAACAACAACAACAACAACAACAATATCAACAACAATGTCGTCATCACTGTCAATAGTTTGTCCACGACAACAGAATGGATCTCTCACAGCCACGACAACAACAACAACAACAACAACAACAACAATATCAACAATAATGTCGTCATCACTGTCAATAATTTGTCCACGACAACAGAATGGATCTCTCACAGCCACGACGACAACAACAACAACAACAACAACAAAAATATCAACAATAATGTCGTCATCACTGTCAATAATTTGTCCACGACAACAGAATGGATCTCTCACAGCCACGACGACAACAACAACAACAACAACAACAACAACAACAAAAATATCAACAATAATGTCATCATCACTGTCAATAGTTTGTCCACGACAACAGAATGAATCTCTCACAGCCACAACAACAACAACAACAATAACAACAACAGCAACAACAATAACAACTGTACTGTGTCATCATCATCGTCAGTAGTTATTTGTGCACAACAAAGTGGACCTTACACATCATCCACAACGGCGGCAAGAACAGCAACTTTGTCGTTATTGTCACCGTCAGCAGTTAGTTGGTTAATTATTGCAGTTAGTCGATCATTGCAGTTAGTTAATCATTGCAGTTAGTTGGTTAATCATTGCAGTTAGTTGGTTAATCATTGTAGTTAGTTGGTTAATCATTGTAGTTAGTTGGTTAATCATTGTAGTTAGTTGGTTAATCATTGTAGTTAGTTGGTTAATCATTGCAGTTACTTGGTTAATCATTGTAGTTGGTTAATCGTTGCAGTTAGTTGGTTAATCATTGCAGTTAGTTGGTTAATCATTGCAGTTAGTTGGTTAATCATTGCAGTTAGTTGGTTAATCATTGTAGTTAGTTGGTTAATCATTGTAGTTAGTTGGTCAATCATTGTATTAGTTGGTTAATCGTTGCATTTAGTTGGTTAATCATTGCAGTTACTTGGTTAATCATGGCAGTTAGTTGGTTAATCATTGTAGTTAGTTGGTTAATCATTGTAGTTAGTTGGTTAATCATTGTAGTTAGTTGGTTAATCATTGTAGTTAGTTGGTTAATCATTGTAGTTAGTTGGTCAATCATTGTATTAGTTGGTTAATCGTTGCATTTAGTTGGTTAATCATTGCAGTTAGTTGGTTAATCATTGCAGTTAGTTGGTTAATCATTGCAGTTAGTTGGTTAATCATTGTAGTTAGTTGGTTAATCATTGCAGTTAGTTGGTTAATCATTGTTGTTAGTTGGTTAATCATTGCAGTTAGTTGGTTAATCATGTAGTTAGTTGGTTAATCATTGTAGTTACTTGGTTAATCGTGGCAGTTAGTTGGTTAATCATTGTAGTTAGTTGGTTAATCATTGTAGTTAGTTGGTTAATCATTGTAGTTAGTTGGTTAATCATTGTAGTTAGTTGGTTAATCATTGCAGTTACTTGGTTAATCATGGCAGTTAGTTGGTTAATCATTGTAGTTAGTTGGTTAATCATTGCAGTTAGTTGGTTAATCATGGCAGTTACTTGGTTAATCATTGCAGTTAGTTGAGTTAATCGTTGCATTAGTTGGTTAATCAGTTGCAGTTAGTTGTTAATCATTGAGTTAGTTGGTTAATCATTGCAGTTAGTTGGTTAATCATTGCAGTTAGTTGGTTATCATTAGTTAGTTGGTTAATCATTGTAGTTAGTTGGTTAATCATTGTAGTTAGTTGGTTAATCATTGTATTAGTTGGTTAATCGTTGCATTTAGTTGGTTAATCATTGCAGTTAGTTGGTTAATCATTGCAGTTAGTTGGTTAATCATTGCAGTTAGTTGGTTAATCATTGTAGTTAGTTGGTTAATCATTGTAGTTAGTTGGTAATCATTGTATTAGTTGGTTAATCATTGCAGTTAGTTGGTTAATCATTGTAGTTAGTTGGTTAATCATTGCAGTTAGTTGGTTAATCGTGCAGTTAGTTGGTTAATCATGGCAGTTAGTTGGTTAATCATTGTAGTTAGTTGGTTAATCATTGTAGTTAGTTGGTTAATCATTGCAGTTAGTTGGTTAATCATTGCATTAGTTGGTTAATCATGGCAGTTAGTTGGTTAATCATTGTAGTTAGTTGGTTAATCATTGCAGTTAGTTGGTTAATCATTGCAGTTAGTTGGTTAATCATTGCATTAGTTGGTTAATCATTGAGTTAGTTGGTTAATCATTGCAGTTAGTTGGTTAATCATTGCAGTTAGTTGGTTAATCATTGTAGTTAGTTGGTTAATCATTGCAGTTAGTTGGTTCAATCATTGTAGTTAGTTGGTCAATCATTGCAGTTAGTTGGTTAATCATGCAGTTAGTTGGTTAATCATTGTAGTTAGTTGGTTAATCATTGCAGTTAGTTGGTTAATCATTGCAGTTAGTTGGTTAATCATTGCAGTTAGTTGGTTAATCATTGAGTTAGTTGGTTAATCATTGCAGTTAGTTGGTTTAATCATGCAGTTAGTTGGTTAATCATTGCATTAGTTGGTTAATCGTTGCAGTTAGTTGGTTAATCATTGCAGTTAGTTGGTTAATCATTAGCAGTTAGTTGGTTAATCATTGCAGTTAGTTGGTATCATGATATGGCATTTGTTAGTTGGTTAATCATTGCAGTTAGTTGGTTAATCATTGTAGTTAGTTGGTTAATCATTGCTAGTTGTTAATTGGTTAATCGTTGTACTTGAGTTAGTTGTTAATCATTGCAGTTAGTTGGTTAATCATTGTAGTTAGTTGGTTACATCGATTGTAATGTAGTTGTTAATCATTGTAGTTAGTTGGTTAATCATTGTATTAGTTGGTTAATCATTGCAGTTAGTTGGTTAATCATTGTAGTTAGTTGGTTAATCATTGCAGTTAGTTGGTTAAATCGTATGTCATGTTAGTTGGTTAATCATTGAGTTAGTTGGTTAATCTGAGTTGGTTATCATTGTAGTTAGTTGGTCAATCATTGCAGTTAGTTGGTTAATCATGCAGTTAGTTGGTTAATCATTGTAGTTAGTTGGTTAACTCATTGCAGTTAGTTGGTTAATCATTGATAGTTGGTTTCATGCAGTATTGTATCATTGTAGTTAGTTGGTTAATCATTGCAGTTAGTTGGTTAATCATTGCAGTTAGTTGGTTAATCATGCAGTTAGTTCGGTTAATCATTGCAGTTATCTTGGTTTAATCATTGCTAGTTAGTTGGTTAATCATTGTAGTTAGTTGGTTAATCATTGCAGTTAGTTGGTTAATCATGCAGTTAGTTGGTTAATCATTGCATTAGTTGGTTAATCTTGCAGTTAGTTGGTTAATCATTGCAGTTAGTTGGTTAATCGTTGCAGTATGTTTAGTTTGGTTAATCATTGTAGTGTTATTGGTTAATCATTGCAGTTAGTTGGTTATATCGATTGATTAGTTTGGTAATCATTGTAGTTAGTTGGTTAATCATTGTAGTTAGTTGGTTAATCATTGCAGTTAGTTGGTTAATCATTGTAGTTAGTTGGTTAATCATTGTAGTTAGTTGGTTAATCATTGTAGTTAGTTGGTTAATCATTGTAGGTAGTTAGTTGGTTAATCATTGCAGTTAGTTGGTTAATCGTTGTAGTTAGTTGGTTAATCATTGTAGTTAGTTGGTTAATCATTGTAGTTAGTTGGTCAATCATTGCAGTTAGTTGGTTAATCATGCAGTTAGTTGGTTAATCATTGTAGTTAGTTGGTTAATCATTGCAGTTAGTTGGTCAATCATTGTAGTTAGTTGGTCAATCATTGCAGTTAGTTGGTTAATCATGCGGTTAGTTGGTCAATCATTGCAGTTAGTTGGTTAATCATGCAGTTAGTTGGTTAATCATTGTAGTTAGTTGGTTAATCATTGTAGTTAGTTGGTTAATCATTGTAGTTAGTTGGTTAATCATTACAGTTAGTTGGTTAATCATGCAGTTAGTTGGTTAATCATGCAATTAGTTGGTTAATCGTTGCAGTTAGTTGGTTAATCATGCAGTTAGTTGGTTAATCGTTGCAGTTTGTTGGTTAATCATTGTAGCTAGTTGGTTAATCATGCAGTTAGTTGGTCAATCATTGCAGTTAGTTGGTCAATCATTGTAGTTAGTTGGTTAATCATTGTAGCTAGTTGGTTAATCATGCAGTTAGTTGGTTAATCATTGTAGTTAGTTGGTTAATCATGCAGTTAGTTGGTCAATCATTGCAGTTTGTTGGTCAATCATTGTAGTTAGTTGGTTAATCATTGTAGTTAGTTGGTTAACTCTACCCTGTCCATGAACAACTTTGTTTCTCAAACTGCCAGATCTTGCTACTATCATCTCCATCGTATAAGCCTGATCAGGAAGTATCTCTCTGTCGAAACAACTGCAAAACTCGTTCTCTCCTTCATAATGTCTCGCATTGACTATTGCAATTCACTCCTGTCTGGTCTTCCTGCCTCCACCATTCACATCCTACAGCGCATTCAAAACAATGCTGTACGCCTTGTACTCAAAAAGAAAAAAGCTGACCACATATCTCCTCTCCTGGCACAACTTCACTGGCTCCCTGTATCAAAGCGCATACAGTACAAACTAGACACCATGTGCTACAAAAGCCTCAATAACGCAGCCCCCGATTACCTGTCAAGCCTACTTGAGATCTATGTTCCCTCACGTACCCTCCGCTTTGCCTCCGATCCTCTGACTTTTCGCTTTCCACGCACTAAGCTCAATACCTATGGTCCACGAGCCTTCTCTGTTTCTGGTCCACTCTCCTGGAACAAACTTCCTCTCTCAGTCCGTCAGCAACCTACTTTTGCCTTCTTCAAGTCCGCTCTCAAAACTCACCTTTTCTCCTCTGCATAAAATCCTAACCTCACTCAACCCCCCTCTGCAGCCTGTCTCCGCTCGGAGGGGAATCACTTTGTTTTAATATATAATTGTATATGATGTGCTCTCTGTGGTTTTCCATTGGTTTTATTTTTGCTTTTATTGCTTTTATTCTTTTCTCCCCATTTGTGGCCATGCATGTGTGTGTGTGTGTGTGTGTGTGTGTGTGTGTGTGTGTGTGTGTGTGTGTGTGTGTGTGTGTGTGTGCGTGCGTGCGTGCGTGTGTGCGTGTGTGTCTTTTCGGCGCTTGGATTTGATTTTGTCGAGATTTGCGCTATATAAATATTGTAATTATTATGTATGCATGTGCGTACGTATGTATGTATGTATGTATATATGTATGTATACGCTTAGATTTATGTATGTATGTATGTATGCATGTATATGCTCAGCTTAGATTTATGTATGTAAGTATGTAAGCATGTATGTATGCATGTATACGCTCATATGTATGTAGGTATGTATGCATGTATACGCTCAGCGCTTAGATTTGATTTTGTCAAGATTTTGCGCTATATAAATAAAATATATTATTATTAATATATTATTAATCATTGTAGTTAGTTGGTTAATCATTGTAGTTAGTTGGTTAATCATTGTAGTTAGTTGGTTAATCATGCAGTTAGTTGGTCAATCATTGCAGTTAGTTGGTCAATCATTGCAGTTAGTTGGTCAATCATTGTAGTTAGTTGGTTAATCATGCAGTTAGTTGGTTAATCATTGTAGCTAGTTGGTTAATCATGCAGTTAGTTGGTCAATCATTGCAGTTAGTTGGTCAATCATTGCAGTTAGTTGGTTAATCATTGTAGCTAGTTGGTTAATCATGCAGTTAGTTGGTTAATCGTTGCAGTTAGTTGGTTAATCATTGTAGCTAGTTGGTTAATCATTGTAGCTAGTTGGTTAATCATTGCAGTTAGTTGGTTAATCATTGTAGCTAGTTGGTTAATCATTGCAGTTGGTTAATCGTTGTAGCTAGTTGGTTAATCATTGCAGTTGGTTAATCGTTGCAGTTGGTTAATCGTTGTAGCTAGTTGGTTAATCATTGCAGTTGGTTAATCGTTGTAGCTAGTTGGTTAATCATTGCAGTTGGTTAATCGTTGCAGTTAGTTGGTTAATCGTTGCAGTTAGTTGGTTAATCATTGTAGTTCAACGTCACTCGTCTTTAGAATCTCCTACGTCTTGAGAGGCGGAAGGCAGTAAGAGCGTTCCATCGGACACGGTAACAATAGGCACCCTCAAGTTAAAGACCCCACGACCACTATAGATGTGTATGTAATAGGAAACGAAAAGAGCGAGGAGACGATTAGATATGACACATTATTATTATGTCAGAGAAGACAAGTGGATACAACCCGATATTACTGCGTCGCACTTAGTGAAAATGTGGACAAGTGTCTGTCAGAAAGTGTACATTGTTTGTTGTTGAATTTAGTACAAAGTTAAGTCGCATTGTGGTCATTTTGGGGGCTTGAACTTCTCAAGTTTGACGCACATATTAAGGTAAACGTTCGTGGTGATCAGTGCATAAGACTTGTGTGTATTGATCATTGCGTAAAATATCAGTTGAAGTCCACTGATAATTACGTCAAATTTCTGTTTTTTAAAAGTTCACTGATCACTACGAAAAATGTATTTAAAGCCTAAGGAAAGAATACTGCTATGGCTTGATCATCCTTTTTGTTGCTTATTTGTGAACATTTTAGCGCTAAACAGGCAGTACACATTGTTGGACGATCGATTTGCTGTGTTTTTCTTAGAAGCTTTGTAACAAAAATAACAACGACAGTACCAGCAAAAACAATACTGACTCTACCACGATGAGACGACCGTCACCACCATCACCACCACCACCAACAACAACAGGAATAGAAACGGTGACAACGGAACAGAACCCTATTCCCCATCTTCTCCTTTTCTCTTCTTTATGGAGCTATTTACAGACCCAGGTAATCGGCTTACGAGTCCCTTTTCTTCTTATGGACTCGTCTCTGATACCAGTTTTTTTTTTTTTTCCATGTCATTTTCTCGTCGTCGTCGCCTTTTTTCTTGCTTTTTTTTCTTCTTCTGGCTGCGATCTGGTCTTGGCCTCTCGATTCTAGAGATGCCATTTATTGATTCCACAGAAAAGAAGGGAGGCAGTGTGTGTGTGTGTGTGTGTGTGTGTGTGTGTGTGTGTGTGTGTGTGTGTGTGTGGTGTGTGTAAGAGAGAGAGAGAGAGAGAGAGTGTGTGTGTGTGTGTGTCATCATGTGTGTGTGTGTGTGTGTGTGTGTGTGTGCCATCATGTGTGTGTGTGTGTGTGTGTGTGTGTGTGTGTGTGTGTGTGCCATCATGTGTGTATGTGTGCCATCATGTGTGTGTGTGCGTGCGCGCGTGTGTGTGTGTGTGTGTGAGAGAGAGAGAGAGAGGGACAGACAGAGAGAGAGAGAGAGAGAGAGAATTGCCCCTCTCCCTTTTTCCTGCCTTTCACCCTCAATCACTCTTCCCGCTTTCTGTCTCTTCCTCCCTCTCTTTCTCTTTCCCTCCCGTCATCCCCCCCCCCTCCCGTCCCTCTCTGTTACTTTGTCTTTGTTTCTCTGTGTTACTTTGTCTCGCTCGCTCTATCTCCCCATCTCTGTGTTTGTCACAGTCTCTCTCTGTGTCTCGCGTTCTCTCTTTTTCTTGCTCTTTGTCTTTCTCTCTCTCTCTCTCTGTCTCTCTCTCCCTCTCTCTCCCCTCTATCTCCCTCTCTCTCTCCCTCTCATTCTGCCTCTCTCCCTCTCCCCATTTCTTTCTCTCTCTCTCTTCCTCTCTCTCCCCCTCTCTCTTTCTTTTTTCTCTCTCTCCCTCGCTCTCCCTCTCTCTCTCCCTGTCTCTCTCCCTCTCTCTCCCCCTCTCTCCCCCTCTCTCTCCCTCTCTCTTTCTCTCGCTCCCTCTCTCTTTCTTTCTCTCTCTCTCTCCATCTCTCTCCCTCTCTCTCTCTCTCCCTCTTTCTCTCGTCTGTTTCCTTGTCTCACCCCCCCCCCCTTTACTTCTCTCTACCCTTTCCTCCAACCGTTCTTCCCTCCCTCTTGTTCTGCCTTCATCTCTCTCTCTCGTGTCTCTCTCTCCTTATCTATGTGTTTTGTGTGTCTCTCTGTATGTCTAGCTTTC
>JAPXFY010000020.1:70222101-70244601 GCA_030674185.1 Monoplex corrugatus
TCAAGGAGAGGGGGTCGCTGTGACCTAAAAGGTCAAGGTCGATGGTCATGATCTAAATAAAAGATACATGTTGTATCAGGTGGTCATGAGAGGTCAAAGTGTGGGCCAGGGTAACCTGCAACATTTGAATATGTATTAGCAGCAGTTTGTCCAGGTTTCGTTACACTCTGATTATACTGTGGCGCCTGTGTGGGAAGGAGAGGATGTTGTTGATTCATGTCTGAATACAGCTTGCACGTTTATAGGTCACAGGTCACATGGCTCATGGAGAAGAAAATAGGTTGAGGATTTCTTTAGGAAAGTGGGTCAGGATTTCTGGAGGAAAAAATAGATCCAGGATTCCTTAACAACGGTGTGTCAAGAATTTCTTCAGGAAAGTGGTTATCCAGAATTTTATAGGAAAGTGGTTCCAGGATTTCTGGAGAAAGTGAGTCCAGGATTTCTAGAGGAGCGGCGGTCTAGAATTTCTTTAGGAAAATGGGTCCAGGATTTCTGGAGGAAAAGGGGTCCAGCATTTCTAGAGGAAAGGGGTCCAGGATTTCAAGAGGAAAGTAGGTCCAGGATTTCTAGAGGAAAGCAGATCCAGAATTTCCATAGGAAAATGAGTCCAGGATTTCTCGAGGAAAAGTGGGTCCAGGATTTCTGGAGGAAAAGGGGTCCAGAATTTCGATTTAATGGGTCCAGGATTTCTGGAGGGAAAGGGGTACAGAATTTCTAGAGTAAAGTGGGTACGGAATTTCTAGAGTAAAGTGGGTCCAGGATTTCACTGCTGCTTTGTGGCACTATCCCATTGGGAAATGGTCGTGTAGAGCTTTGACTGTCAAGTCATTCAGACTGTTTCTGTGAAAAAAAAACTCGTCTCCTGTGATAGGAGAATTATGATTGTTCAGTTAGTTCCATACTTGGTGTAGTGCCGTCACCACAATCATGTTCATGTGCATTAACTTTGAATGATATTAGATTAACCTTTACTGCACAAAGAATGGCACTGGCTCTAGATAACACACAAAGGATAAGATTGACTCTATATACACAAGGTTGATGTCGGCCCTAACTAATACACAAAGAATAAGATTGATTTTAAGCCCACAGAGGATGATTTACTGTCTTGTTTTACATACTAATCCCTCACTGTGTGTGTATTGCCATCACCTCAGATGTGGATGGAAGTGGGGACAAACAGTAACAATCGTAGGCATCACAACCGTCAAGCCCCCATACCTTCACGCCATGTAGGATATACGTACAGGAATAATATCATGGCATCTGTCTTTATTATCTGGGTTCTTTATGAGGAAGATGTTGAAAAGACAGGCAACATTTCTAGGCCGTTTTACGAGGAAAGAGGAATTGGAGCACCTGGTCACAACAGAAAAGCTGGAGGGAAAGACAGCACCAGGTAGACCCAGGGAAAAAACATTGGACGGACTTGCGGAGTGGCTGAGGACAGAGGGTGGAAGATGTGCTTGCGGCAACAAGGGATAGAGACGGATGGAGGACCATGATCGCCAACGCCATGTGGCAAGGCACTTGATGATGATGATGAGAGCGCATATGGACTTATCCTAACACCTTAACCGAATTGCTTGCCTGTGGACGGGGTGAGGGGGTGACAAAAAACGAACGATGCAGTGAGACTTGTCAACAAATGGCACAGTTGGCAGGAGGGGATAACTCCGACCCTGTAGTTAACATTTTCTGGGGGACGGGGGAGAGGGTAGGGGGAGCATGGGCAGACATTCAGACAGACTGGTATGTCAACAGACAGGTAAACCGACAGGCAAACACGTCAACGGACAGACAGACGGGCAAGCAAACAGTCGAACAGGCACGCAGCCAAACAGGCAGATGGGTGAGGTATGAACAAGGAAAGCAGGCAGGAAACGAGGAAGGGGGCAGAACCCTTTGAACAGAAAAGGAGGAGAGAGAGAGAGGGGGTGGGATGGAGGGGCGTTCAGGTGACTCACTGATGTGACATAGGCGACGTCACTGTGTTGATGAGAGGGAGGGAGAAGGGAGGGGAAGCTAGTGGGTAAGATGACGACATGAGAGTGTTGAATTCTTCCACAGGAAGTGTCAAATGTAAAGATGTATGTAGGTGACTGGCAGTGTCTTGCAGTTTATGCAGGTTCGTGAAAATCTAGCAGTTGATCATTCTTCTCAGAGACTGAATACTCCAGTCCAGGTTAAACGAAAATAGTCCTTTATTCGAAGAACGTAGAAAACACAACAGGAACTGGGTAAATATTTCACACATCCAATGCACCACTCCTAGTTTGCAGAATTCTTCTTCTTCAGCCCTCAAATCTACACACAGCAACTCCACAAATCTACTGCGACTTCTCTATCTCTGACAGCAGGCTTACACATCAACTCTTCCAATCGCTCTCTCTCTCTCTCTCTGCCCACAGTCACGCTTTACTTATAACATCATGGAAAGTTCCACAATATTCTCGGCTTTTCCCTAAATTTTCAGCCAATCATAGTCACATTCTCAAACCTTCCCTTCTAGAATATTCTGTAGTTCTAGCCAATCACTGTACATATTAAATTTGTTTACAATTTCCGGAACCTTCTCGAAAGATCTAAGGTATTCTACGTTTTTCTTGTCATTTCTAGATTGTTCCGAAGCATTCTACACATTTCCATACAACGAAATCAAACTTAAACATATATTTTCAGTGTTAGCATAAACCAAAACAAATATTCTCGATTCATTATCGAGCGAATCACAAACTAATCTTCAAGAGCGAACAGCAGAGAGTAGCTGAATCGACAGACACATTTTGACATCACACTTCTCTTATCGCATTCGCACTTTCACAATGAATCTCTCTTTTTTTCTGAAATGTAACAGGACGCTAGTGGATAAGATGACGAAGTGAGAGTGTTGAACTCTTCCACAGGAAGCTAGAGGGTAAGATGACGTGTGAAGTGTGAACTCTTCCACAGACTAGTGGTAAAGACGCAGTGAGAGTGTTGAACTCTTCCACAGGAAGCTAGTGGATAAGATGACGCAGTGAGAGTGTTGAACTCTTCCCCAGAAGCTAGGGATAGATGACGCTGTGAGAGTGTTGACTCTTCCACAGCAAGCTAGGATAAGATGACGAAGTGAGAGTGTTGAACTCTTCCACAGGAAGCTAGTGGATAGATGACGCTGTGAGAGTGTTGAACTCTTCCACAGGAAGCTAGTGGATAAGATGACGCAGTAGGAGTGTTGAACTCTTCCACAGCAAGCTAGTGGATAAGATGACGCAGTGAGAGTGTTGAACTCTTCCACAGCAAGCTAGTGGATAAGATACGAGTGAGAGTGTTGAACTCTTCCACAGGAAGCTAGTGGATAAGATGACGCTGTGAGAGTGTTGAACTCTTCCACAGCAAGCTAGTGGATAAGATGACGAAGTGAGAGTGTTGAACTCTTCCACAGCAAGCTAGTGGATAAGATGACGAAGTGAGAGTGTTGAACTCTTCCACAGCAAGCTAGTGGATAAGATGACGCTGTGAGAGTGTTGAACTCTTCCACAGGAAGCTAGTGGGTAAGATGACGCAGTGAGAGTGTTGAACTCTTCCACAGGAAGCTAGTGGATAAGATGACGCAGTGAGAGTGTTGAACTCTTCACAGGAAGCTAGTGGATAGTATGAGGGAGATAAAGGGTTAATCCCCGCGGGTTGGTTGGTTCTTTTGACAGAGCCGTGGACTCAGGATCTGATATCTTGAGTTCAATCCCAGCCCACAACATTAAACATTGGCCTGTTGGCTGCCCATCATAATGTTTCCATATTCTGGTAGTGTCACTGGTGTTTCGAGTCACTGCTGTTGGCTGCCATCTTAATGTTTCCATCATTCTGGTAGTGTCAGCTTGGTGTTTCGTAGGTCCACTGGCCTGTTGGCTGCCCATCTTAATGTTTCCATCATTCTGGTAGTGTCAACTTAGTGTTTCACAGATCTTCCCCTCTCCCGCTTTATGCTCCTCAATTCAAGACCTTGCCAGCGCTTAGGATTTTGCACAGGCTCAAGGAGTCTGACAGATAATCGCTGGCAGATTTGGGTGGAGCGTGTATGGCGTTGTCTGTGTGCAATGAATCCCTTGAACAAACTCCAAACTCCAAACTCCTCCCTCCCCCTTTTAGTAAGCTTGTGGATGGTGTGAGGAAGTAAGAATAAATAATCTTTGTAGGAATCTGGTGATAATGTAGGAGTTAAAGGGTTAACCCTTCCTCTAGAAGTTCGTGGATGCTGTGAGGAAGTAAGAGTTAATGTGAGGAAGTAAGAGTTAATCTCTTCTACAGGAAACCGGTGGATAGTGTGAGGAGTTAAAGGGTTGACCCCTCCCCTTCAGGAAGTTCGTGGACGGTGTGAGGAAGTAAAGAGTTAATCTCTTCTCCAGGAAACCGGTGGATAGTGTGAGGGAGTTAAAGGGTTAATCCCTGCACCAGAAATTTGTTGGATAGTGTGAGTAATTAATTAATCCGTTCTTCAGGAAGCCGTTGGATAGTGACAGGAGGACGTTTTCTGTCTGTCTGTCTGTCTGTCTCATGTGTGTATGGTGGATAGTGACAGGAGGACGTTTTCTGTCTGTCTATCTGTCTGTCCTGTGTGTATGTATGATGGATAGTGACAGGAGGACGTTTTCTGTCTGTCTGTCTGTCTGTCTGTGTGTGTATGGTGGATAGTGACAGGAGGACGTTTTCTGTCTGTCTGTCTGTCTGTGTGTGTGTGTATGGTGGATAGTGACAGGAGGACGTTTTCTGTCTGTCTGTCTGTCTGTCTGTGTGTATGTATGATGGATAGTGACAGGAGGACGTTTTCTGTCTGTCTGTCTGTCTGTCTGTGTGTGTATGGTGGATAGTGACAGGAGGACGTTTTCTGTCTGTCTGTCTGTCTGTCTGTGTGTGTATGGTGGATAGTGACAGGAGGACGTTTTCTGTCTGTCTGTCTGTCTGTCTGTCTGTGTGTATGTATGATGGATAGTGACAGGAGGACGTTTTCTGTCTGTCTGTCTGTCTGTGTGTGTGTGTGTGTGTGTGTGTGTGTGTGTGTGTGTGTGTGTGTGTGTGTTGTATGATGGATAGTGACAGGAGGACGTTTTTCTGTCTGTCTGTCTGTGTGTGTGTGTTGTGTGTGTGTGTGTGTGTGGTGGTGTGTGTGTGTGTGTGTGTGTGTGTGTGTGTGTGTGTGTGTGTGTATGTATGATGGATAGTGACAGGAGGACGTTTTCTGTCTGTCTGTCTGTGTGTGTGTGTGTGTGTGTGTGTGTGTGTGTGTGTGTGTGTGTGTATGTATGATGGATAGTGACAGGAGGACGTTTTCTGTCTGTCTGTCTGTCTGTGTGTGTGTGTGTGTGTGTGTGTGTATGTATGATGGATAGTGACAGGAGGACGTTTTCTGTCTGTCTGTCTGTCTCTGTGTGTGTGTGTGTGTGTGTGTGTATGTATGATGGATAGTGACAGGAGGACGTTTTCTGTCTGTCTGTCTGTCTGTCTGTGTGTGGTGTGTGTGGTGTGTGTGTGTATGATGGATAATGACAGGAGGACGTTTTCTGTCTGTCTGTCTGTCTGTCTGTGTGTGTTGTGTGTGTGTGGTGGATAGTGACAGGAGGACGTTTTCTGTCTGTCTGTCTGCTGTCTGTATAATCTGTCTGTCTGTCTGTGTGGGGTATGGTGGATAGTGACAGGAGGACGTTTTCTGTCTGTCTGTCTGTCTGTCTGTGTGTATGGTGGATAGTGACAGGAGGACGTTTTCTGTCTGTCTGTCTGTCTGTGTGTATGGTGGATAGTGACAGGAGGACGTTTTCTGTCTGTCTGTCTGTCTGTCTGTGTGTATGGTGGATAGTGACAGGAGGATGTTTTCTGTCTGTCTGTCTGTCTGTGTGTATGGTGGATAGTGACAGGAGGACGTTTTCTGTCTGTCTGTCTGTCTGTCTGTCTGTGTATGGTGGATAGTGACAGAGAGACGTTTTCTGTCTGTCTGTCTGTCTGTGTGTCTGCATGGTGGATAGTGACAGGAAGACGTTTTCTGTCTGTCTGTGTCTGTCTGTCTGTCTGTGTGTATGGTGGATAGTGACAGGATGTCTGTCTGTCTGTGTGTCTGCATGGTGGATAGTGACAGGAAGACGTTTTGTGTCTGTCTGTCTCTGTCTGTCTGTCTGTATGTATGGTGGATAGTGACAGGATGTCTGTCTGTCTGTCTGTCTGTATGGTGGATAGTGACAGGATGCACTGTGCTGTGTGTTGTGCTGTATTGTGTTGTTGTGTGTCTGTCTGCACTGTGTTGTGTGTTGTGCTGTGTTGTCATGTGGTCTGTCTGTCTGGTGCACTGTGCTGTATTGTGTTGTTGTCTGTCTGATGCACTGTGCTGGGTGTTGTGCTGTGTTGTGTGGTCTGTCTGTCTGATGCACTATGCTGTCTGATGTACTGTGCTGTCTGTGTCTTTTGTTGCGTTGTGGTGTGTGTGCCTGATGCACTGTGTTGTGGTGTGTGTGTGTCTGAGCCACTGTGTTATGTGTGTGTCTGAACCACTGTGTTGTGTGTTGTGGTGTGTGTGTCTGAACCACTGTGTTGTGTGTTGTGGTGTGTGTCTGAGCCACTGTGTTGTGTGTTGTGGTGTGTGTGTGTCTGAGCCACTGTGTTATGTTATGTCTGAACCATTGTGTTGTGTGTTGTGGTGTGTGTGTCTGAACCACTGTGTTGTGGTGTGTGTGTCTGAACCATTATGTTGTGTGTTGTGGTGTGTGTGTCTGAATCACTGTGTTGTGGTGTGTGTGTGTGAACCACTGTGTTGTGTGTTGTGGTGTGTGTGTCTGAGCCACTGTGTTGTGTGTTGTGGTGTGTGTGTCTGAGCCACTGTATTGTGTGTTGTGGTGTGTTGTTGTCTGACCACTGTGTTGTGTGTTGTGGTGTGTGTGTCTGAGCCACTGTGTTGTGTGTTGTTGATGTGTGTGTTTCTGAGCACTGTGTTGTGTGTTGTGGTGTGGTGTCTGAGCCACTGTGTTGTGTGTTTGTGTTGTGTCTGAGCCACTGTGTTTGTGTGTGTGTTGTGAGCTGTGTTGTGTCTGAGCCACTGTTGTTGTTGTTGTGTCTGAGCCACTGTGTTTGTGTTGTGTGTGTGTCTGAACCACTGTGTTGTGTGTTCTGGTGTGTGTGTCTGAACCACTGTGTTGTGTGTTGTGGTGTGTGTGTCTGAGCCACTGTGTTGGGTGTTGTGGTGTGTGTGTCTGAACCACTGTGTTGTGTGTTATGGTGTGTGTGTCTGAACCACTGTGTTGTGTGTTTATGGTGTGTGTGTCTGAACCACTGTGTTATGGTTGTGTGTGTCTGAGCCACTGTGTTGTGTGTTATGGTGTGTGTGTCTGAACCACTGTGTTATGGTGTGTGTGTCTGAGCCACTGTGTTGTGTGTTATGGTGTGTGTGTCTGAACCACTGTGTTATGGAATGTGTGTCTGAACCACTGTGTTGTGTGTTGTGGTGTGTGTGTCTGAACCACTGTGTTGTGTGTTATGGTGTGTTGCCTTGTGTTGGGTTGTGGTGTAGCTGTCTGATACACTGACATGAAGTCAGTCGTGTCCCTGTTAGCTTTTGTTCTGTTTTGTTCTTCACCCAACCCTCCCAGTTCCCTTTCACTCTGGTGTGTGTGTGTGTGTGTGTGTGTGGTGTGTGTGTGTGTGTGTGTGTGTGTGTGTGTGTGTGTGTGTGTGTGTTGTGTGTGTGTGTGTGTGTGTTTGTGTGTGTGTGTGTGTGTGTTGTGTGTTTGTGTGTGTGTGTCTCTCTCTCTGTGTGTGTGTGTATGTGTGTGTGTGTGTGTGTGTGTGCTCTGTGCCTGTCAGTGTTCCCCTGTCTCCCTCTCTCACACACAGACACACACCAAGTATGAAGAAGTCAGCGTTATTATGGTAATGGTTGCCGTGCGGCGGAATAACCTGTAGTGTGCTTGCCAGCTTTAGTCTTCTTTCTCTCTCTCTCTTTCTGTCTGTCTGTCTGTCTGTCTCTGTTTCTCTCTCTCTTTTCTCTATCTTGTCCGTCTGCCTCTCTCTGTCTCTGTCTGTTTCTCTCCCCCTTCCCCTCCCTCTCTCCCTCCCCCTCCCTCCTCTCCCTCCCCCTCCCTCTCTCCCTCTGTCTGTCTGCCTCTCTGTTTGTCTCTCTCTCTCTCTGTCTGTCTCTTATTTCTCTGTCTGTCTCTCTCTTTCTCTCTGCCTTCCTGCCTGTCTGTCTGTCTGTCTCTCTCTCTCTCTCCCTCCCTCCCCACAATACAATGCTGGTTGTTCAGTCCTGTTATTACTGACCATGCCTCAAAGGCTGTGTATATAATACATGTACACTCCGGTAGTCTGACATACATGGTCTCTGCCTGCCTACAGCTGTCCTGTGTCATTATGTGTCTTCCTCTTCACCGTCTTCTCTGTGTGTGTGTGTGGGGTTGGGGGGTTGGGAGGTGGATGTGTGTGTATGTGTGTGTGTGTGTGTGTGTGGTGGAGGTGGGAGGTGGATGTATGTGTGTGTTGGGGGGTGGGGGTGGGGAATGGATGTGTGTGTGTATGTGTGTGTGTTTGTGTGTGAGTATGTGTGTGGGTTTTGGTGGTGGTGGATGTGTGTGTGTGTGTATGTATGTGTTTCTCTGTCTCTCTGTCTCTCTCTGTCTCTCTCTCTCTCTGTCTCTCTCCTCTCTCCTCTCTCTCTCTCTCTCTCTCTCTCTCTCTCTCTCTCTCTCTCTCTCTCTTCTGTTCTGAATGAAGGAAAATCACATCTCTGTCTGGTTCAGTGTTTCGTCTTCGTGTTGATGGTGCTGTGGATGGTGATGGTGGCACATATAGGTATTTTGTGTGTGTGTGTGTGTGTGTTGTGTACAGCATGGGTTACGTTACACACAGCCACTGTTCCTTTCATCATAATCACGTTGAACTGGGTGTACTTTGACATTTCACCATGTTCACTGTGTTTCACTTGCACACAGCAGAGCTGAGTGTCTGCACAGAAGATCTGTCGGCGTTTGGATACGTCGTGTGGACAGCTCATACAGTTATTTCAGTTGTGCATAAACCATGTGACATTGAACACGTGTGTGTCTGTGTACAGCTGATGAGTTTGAATTACACAGAAATGTCTGTTATCTCCACTTTGCACACGCAGTTTGTGTGATGCTGACAACTGGAGATATGTTGACAGACTGTGTGTACAGCTGGTGATATGTTGACAGACTGTGTGTACAGCTGGTGATATGTTGACAGACTGTGTGTACAGCTGGTGTTATGTTGACAGACTGTGTGTACAGCTGGTGATATGTTGACAGACTGTATGTACACTGGTGATATGTTGACAGATTGTGTGTACACTGGTGATATGTTGACAAATTGTGTGTACAGCTGGTGATATGTTGATAGACAGTGTGTACACTGGTGATATGTTGACAGACTGTGTGTACAGCTGGTGATATGTTGACAGACAGTGTGTACACTGGTGTTATGTTGACAGACTGTGTGTACAGCTGGTGTTATGTTGACAGTGTACAGCTGGTGTTATGTTGACAGTGTACAGCTGGTGTTATGTTGACAGACTGTGTGTACAGCTGGTGTTATGTTGACAGACTGTGTGTACAGCTGGTGTTATGTTGACAGACTGTGTGTACAGCTGGTGTTATGTTGACAGACAGTGTGTACAGCTGGTGTTATGTTGACAGTGGTACAGCTGGTGTTATGTTGACGACTGTGTGTACAGCTGGTGTATGTTGACAGTGTACAGCTGGTGATATGTTGACAGACTGTGTGTACAGCTGGTGATATGTTGACAGTGTACAGCTGGTGATATGTTGACAGACTGTGTGTACAGCTGGTGTTATGTTGACAGACTGTGTGTACAGCTGGTGATATGTTGACAGACTGTGTACAGCTGGTGATATGTTGACTGTGTGTACAGCTGGTTATATGTTGACTGTGTGTACAGCTGGTGATATGTTGACAGACTGTTTACAGCTGGTGATATGTTGACAGACTGTGTGTTCAGCTGGTGATATGTGGACAGACTGTGTACACTGGTGATATGTTGACAGACTGTGTGTACAGCTGGTGATATGTTACTGTGTGTACAGCTGGTGATATGTTGCAGACTGTGTGTACAGCTGGTGATATGTCACTGTTGTACAGCTGGATATGTTGACAGACATGTGTACAGCTGGTGATATGTTGACAGTGTGTACAGCTGATGATATGTTGACAGACAGTGTGTACAGCTGGTGATATGTTGACAGACAGTGTGTACAGCTGGTGATATGTTGACAGACTGTGTACAGCTGGTGATATGTTGACAGACAGTGTGTACAGCTGGTGATATGTTGACAGACTGTGTGTACAGCTGGTGATATGTTGACAGACTGTGTGTACAGCTGGTGTATGTTGACAGACTGTGTGTACAGCTGGTGATATGTTGACAGACTGTGTGTACAGCTGTGATTGTTGACGTGTGTGTACAGCTGGTGATATGTTGACAGACATGTGTACAGCTGGTGATATGTTGACAGACTGTGTGTACAGCTGGTGAATGTTGACAGACAGTGTGTACAGCTGGTGAATTTGACAGACTGTGTGTACAGCTGGTGATATGTTGAAGACTGTGTGTACAGCTGGTGATATGTTGACTGTGTGTACAGCTGGTGATATGTTGACAGACAGTGTGTACAGCTGGTGATATGTGACTGTGTGTACAGCTGGTGATATGTTGACAGACCGTGTGTACAGCTGGTGATATGTTGACTGTGTACAGCTGGTGAATGTTGACAGTGTGACAGCTGGTGAATTTTGACAGTGTGTACAGCGGTGATATTTGACAGTGGTACAGCTGGTGATAGTTGACAGTTGTACAGCTGGTGATATGTTGACTGTGTGTACAGCTGGTGATATGTTGACAGACTGTGTGTACAGCTGGTGATATGTTGACAGACTGTGTACAGTTGGTGATATGTTGACTGTGTGTACAGCTGGTGATATGTTGACAGTGTGTACAGCTGGTGATATGTTGACAGTGTGTACAGCTGGTGATAAGTTGACTGTGTGTACAGCTGGTGATATGTTGACTGTGTGTACAGCTGGTGATATGTTGACAGACTGTGTGTACAGCTGGTGATATGTTGACAGACTGTGTGTACAGCTGGTGATATGTTGACTGTGTGTACAGCTGGTGATATGTTGACAGTGTGTACAGCTGGTGATATGTTGACAGACATGTGTACAGCTGGTGATATGTTGACTGTGTGTACAGCTGGTGATATGTTGACAGACTGTGTGTACAGCTGGTGATATGTTGACAGACTGTGTGTACAGCTGGTGATATGTTGACTGTGTGTACAGCTGGTGATATGTTGGCAGACAGTGTGTACAGCTGGTGATATGTTGACAGACTGTGTGTACAGCTCGTGATATGTTGACAGACTATGTGTACAGCTGGTGATATGTTGACTGTGTGTACAACTGGTGATATGATGACAGACTGTGTGTACAGCTGGTGATATGTTGACAGACTGTGTGTACAGCTGGTGATATGTCGACTGTGTGTACAACTGGTGATATGATGATAGACAGTGTGTACAGCTGGTGATATGTTGACAGACTGTGTGTACAGCTGGTGATATGTTGACTGTGTGTACAGCTGGTGATATGTTGACAGTGTGTACAGCTGGTGATATGTTGACTGTGTGTACAGCTGGTGATATGTTGACAGACTGTGTGTACAGCTGGTGATATGTTGACAGACTGTGTATAGCTGGTGATATGTTGACAGACTGTGTGTACAGCTGGTGATATGTTGACAGACTGTGTACAGCTGGTGATATGTTGACAGACTGTGTGTACAGCTGGTGATATGTTGACAGACAGTGTGTACAGCTGGTGATATGTTGACAGACTGTGTGTACAGCTGGTGATATGTTGACAGACTGTGTGTACAGCTGGTGATATGTTGACAGTGTGTACAGCTGGTGATATGTTGACAGACAATGTGTACAGCTGGTGATATGTTGACAGACTGTGTGTACAGCTGGTGATATGTTGACAGACAGTGTGTACAGCTGGTGATATGTTGATAGACAGTGTGTACAACTGGTGATATGTTGACAGACTGTGTGTACAGCTGGTGATATGTTGACAGTGTGTACAGCTGGTGATATGTTGACAGACTGTGTGTACAGCTGGTGATATGTTGACAGACTGTGTGTACAGCTGGTGATATGTTGACAGTGTGTACAGCTGGTGATATGTTGACAGACAATGTGTACAGCTGGTGATATGTTGACAGACAGTGTGTACAGCTGGTGATATGTTGACAGACTGTGTGTACAGCTGGTGATATGTTGATAGTGTGTACAGCTGGTGATATGTTGACAGACAGTGTGTACAGCTGGTGATATGTTGACAGTGTGTACAGCTGGTGATATGTTGACAGACTGTGTACAGCTGGTGATATGTTGATAGACTGTGTACAGCTGGTGATATGTTGACAGACTTTGTACAGCTGGTGATATGTTGACAGACAGTGTGTACAGCTGGTGATATGTTGACAGACTGTGTGTACAGCTGGTGATATGTTGACAGACTGTGTACAGCTGGTGATATGTTGACAGACTGTGTGTACAGCTGGTGATATGTTGACAGACTGTGTGTACAGCTGGTGATATGTTGACAGTGTGTACAGCTGGTGATATGTTGACAGTGTATACAGCTGGTGATATGTTGACAGACTGTGTGTACAGCTGGTGATATGTTGATAGACTGTGTACAGCTCGTGATGTGCTGACAGATTGTGTGTACAGCTGGAAGATTATGTGAGGTAGAGATAGCCGTTCACTGTCTGTGTGTGTGTGTGTGTGTGTGTGTGTGTGTGTGTGTGTGTGGTTGTGTGTGATATTCCTGGCGACATAGTTGTTGACCTGACCCTTTTTGAGCCTTGTTACAAGCCCGGCAGTGAAAGAGCGGGAGGGGACGTGGGTGGGGGGGGGAGCGGGGGGGGGAGCGAGGGAGGGAGGGTGGCCCCAGTGAGGCGAACGTAACGTTGCTGTGATGTGAATGAAGTCTGACAGTGAAGAAGACGGGAGCAATGAACCGGCAGATCCGTCACTGGAATTCTGTTCTGTAGTCAGCCCGATAGTTCGTCCTTTGCTGGTTGTGGAAACTGGAAAACCAAAAGGTTCGTTCTGAATTCCATTCTGACCGTAGCATCGTTGGACTTGGTTCGATATGGAAGCAGGGAGACACGACAGACGTGATAGTCGTCATACCGCAGTGTCTTCCACAGTCTTCCACGGCATATTCAGTTCAGTCAGCTACAGCGTGCTCACTTTGACACAGCGCGCTCCGTGAAAGATATGTGACTCTTTGTACCTGTCCACGTTTGATTACCTACCTACCTTGACGGCTGGCACAACACTCGATAGCTGATCGTCTGGATACAGTAAGACCTCTACCGCCTTCACTACAGTGTCTGTGTGTGTGTGTGACTTGCTCCCTCACCGCCACTTTGACTGCTGTGAGCTTAGATCCCCTCGTCACAGTGTTGGCTGCCGGTGGTGGTAGCAGTGAGTGGAGAGAAAGAACAGCCTGCACAGCACAATGAGCCACTTCCCCCCCCCCCCACTCCACCCCCAACACTAGGAGTCAGGGGTGGATTAGAGGTATAGCTCGTCACTGTCTGTGTCAGCACTAGAGAGAGAGCTGTGGATTTTTCTGTCTGGCAGCATGGTGTGGGGGCACTGACTGCTGACACTGCCAGATTGCATGCAAGTCTACAGACACGCGTGTGTGTGTGTGTGTACAATATTGCTGAGGTGACAGTAATGTTGTTCGGAGGGTTTCAAATGGCGCCCAACATTGTGTAGTGCGGAGGGGTTTTCACTTCACTGTCCAGCATTTCTTGTCGTGTGTGGATTGAGCTGTGGACTGTCATCGGATTTTTAAGTTGTGTGCTTAGAGCTGTGGTAAGGTGTGTTCTTTTTGTAGGGGTTGTTGTGTTGTGTGTGTATACATAGAGAGGGGTATGTTAAGATGTGTTGTGTTATAGAGGTATGTTAATTAAGATGTGTTGTGTTATAGAGGTATGTTAATTAAGATGTGTTGTGTTATAGAGGTATGTTAATTTAATTAAGATGTGTTGTGTTATAGAGGTATGTTAATTAAGATGTGTTGTGTTATAGAGGTATGTTAATTAAGATGTGTTGTGTTATAGAGGTATGTTAAGATGTGTTGTGTGTATAGAGGTATGTTAAGACGTGTTGTTTGTATAGAGGTATGTTAAGACGTGTTGTGTGTATAGAGGTATGTTAAGATGTGTTGTGTTATAGAAGTATGTTAAGACGTGTTGTGTGTATAGAGGTATGTTAAGATGTGTTGTGTTACAGAGGTATGTTAAGATGTGTTGTGTGTATAGAGGTATGTTAAGATGTGTTGTGTTATAGAGGTATGTTAAGATGTTGTTGTTAAGAGGTATGTTAAGATGTGTTATAGAGGTATGTTAAGATGTGTTGTGTTATAGAGGTATGTTAAGATGTGTTGTGTTATAGAGGTATGTTAAGATGTGTTGTGTTATAGAGGTATGTTAAGATGTGTTGTGTGTATAGAGGTATGTTAAGATGTGTTGTGTTATAGAGGTATGTTAAGATGTGTTGTGTTATAGAGGTATGTTAAGATGTGTTGTGTTATAGAGGTATGTTAAGATGTGTTGTGTTATAGAGGTATGTTAAGATGTGTTGTGTGTATAGAGGTATGTTAAGATGTGTTGTGTTATAGAGGTATGTTAAGATGTGTTGTGTGTATAGAGGTATGTTAAGATGTGTTGTGTGTATAGAGGTATGTTAAGATGTGTTGTGTTATAGAGGTATGTTAAGATGTGTTGTGTGTATAGAGTATGTTAAGATGTGTTGTGTGTATAGAGGTATGTTAAGATGTGTTGTGTGTATAGAGGTATGTTAAGATGTGTTGTGTGTATAGAGGTATGTTAAGATGTGTTGTGTGTATAGAGGTATGTTAAGATGTGTTGTGTGTATAGAGGTATGTTAAGATGTGTTGTGTTATAGAGGTATGTTAAGATGTGTTGTGTTATAGAGGTATGTTAAGTGTGTGTTGTAGTGTTAGAGGTATGTTAAGATGTGTTGTGTTATAGAGTATGTTAAGATGTGTTGTGTTATAGAGGTATGTTAAGATGTGTTGTGTTATAGAGGTATGTTAAGATGTGTTGTGTTATAGAGGTATGTTAAGATGTGTTGTGTTTTATAGAGGTATGTTAAGATGTGTTGTGTTATAGAGGTATGTTAAGATGTGTTGGTGTTATAGAGGTATGTTAAGATGTGTTGTGTGTATAGAGGTATGTTAAGATGTGTTGTGTGTATAGAGGTATGTTAAGATGTGTTGTGTGTAAGAGTATGTTAGATGGTTGTTATAGAGTATGTGTTAGAGATGTTGTTGTGTGTATAGAGGTATGTTAAGATGTGTTGTGTGTATAGAGGTATGTTAAGATGTGTTGTGTGTATAGAGTATGTTAGATGTGTGTTATGAGTATGTTAGATGTGTTGTGTTTAGAGGTATGTTAAGATGTGTGTGTTATAGAGGTATGTTAAGATGTGTTGTGTTATAGAGGTATGTTAAGATGTGTTGTGTTATAGAGGTATGTTAAGATGTGTTGTGTATAGAGTATGTTAAGATGTGTTGTGTGTATAGAGGTATGTTAAGATGTGTTGTGTTATAGAGGTATGTTAAGATGTGTTGTGTTAGTTGTTATGAGTTGTTATAGAGTGTTGTGTGTTATAGAGTTTTAATGTTATAGATGTGTATGGGTATGTTGTTGTGTATAGAGGTATGTTAAGATGTTGGTGTGTTATGAGTTATGTTAGATGTGTTGTGTGTATAGAGGTATGTTAAGATGTGTTGTGTGTGTATAGAGGTATGTTAGATGTTGTGTGTAGTAGAGTTGTTAAGTTGTGTGTATGAGTATGTTAGAATGTGTTTGAGTTTGAAGTTGTTAGATGTGGTTACTAGGTATGTTCAGATGTTACATGTGTTATTAGAGTGTGAAGTTACACTGTTTATAGGCTATGTTTCAGAGTGTGAGTTATGATTGTTAGTATGTTAGTGGAGTAGTGAAGTTACACTGATTACTGTTACTTTACAGTGGTAGTAGTGAAGTTACACTGTTCATGCTGACTTTTTACAGTGGAGTAGTGAAGTTACACTGTTACTAGGCTTCTTTACATGAGTAGTGAAGTTACACTGTTTACTGCTTACTTTACAGTGGATAGTGAAGTTACACTGTTACTGCTTACTTTACAGTGGAGTAGTGAAGTTACACTGTTACTACTTAGCATTTACAGTGGGGTAGTGAAGTTACACTGTTACTGCTTACTTTACAGTGGAGTAGTGAAGTTACACTGTTACTGCTTACTTTACAGTGGAGTAGTGAAGTTACACTGTTACTGCTACTTTACAGTGGAGTAGTGAAGTTACACTGTTACTGCTTACTTTACAGTGGAGTAGTGAAGTTACACTGTTACTGCTTACTTTACATGGAGTAGTGAAGTTACACTGTTACTGCTTACTTTACAGTGGAGTAGTGAAGTTACACTGTTATCTGCTTGACTTTACAGTGAGTAGTGAAGTTACACTGTTACTGCTTACTTTACAGTGAGTAGTGAAGTTACACTGTTACTGCTGACTTTACAGTGGAGTAGTGAAGTTACACTGTTACTGCTTACTTTACAGTGGAGTAGTGAAGTTACACTGTTACTGCTGACTTTACAGTGAGTAGTGAAGTTACACTATTACTGCTTACTTTACAGTGAGTAGTGAAGTTACACTGTTACTGCTTACTTTACAGTGAAGTAGTGAAGTTACACTGTTACTGCTTACTTTACAGTGGAGTAGTGAAGTTACACTGTTACTGCTTACTTTACAGTGAAGTAGTGAAGTTACACTATTACTGCTTACTTTACAGTGAAGTAGTGAAGTTACACTGTTTACTGCTTACTTTACAGTGGAGTAGTGAAGTTACACTGTTACTACTTACTTTACAGTGGAGTAGTGAAGTTACACTGTTACTGCTTACTTTACAGTGAAGTAGTGAAGTTACACTGTTACTACTTACTTTACAGTGGAGTAGTGAAGTTACACTGTTACTGTTTGATTTACAGTGGTGTAGTATTGAGCAGAAAACACTGTTACTTTTTAGTCCTGTGAAATAACACTGTCATTGGTTACTTTACATTGGAGTTATACTGTGAAATAACACTGTTCCTTGTTACTTTGTATTGTGAGTAAAATTGTGAAATGCTGTTACTGGTTACTTCACAGTGGAACTGACTGTCAGGTAAGTGTCGTCTGCATTCTGTTTTATGCAGTTCTATGTGCTCCATTTTTCATTCAGTCCTGTGTGCTTGATATCTGTTCCATTCAGTCTTGTGTGTTTAATGTCTGTCTGTTCCATTCAGTCCTGTGTGTTTAATGTCTGTCTGTTCCATTCAGTCCTGTGTGTTTAATGTCTATCTGTTCCATTCAGTCCTGTGTGTTTAATGTCTGTCTGTTCCATTCAGTCCTGTGTGTTTAATGTCTGTCTGTTCCATTCAGTCCTGTGTGTTTTAATGTCTGTCTGTTCCATTCAGTCCTGTGTGTTTAATGTCTGTCTGTTCCATTCAGTCCTGTGTGCTTAATGTCTGTCTGTTCCATTCAGTCCTGTGTGTTTAATGTCTGTTCCATTCAGTCCTGTGTGTTTAATGTCTATCTGTTCCATTCAGTCCTGTGTGTTTAATGTCTGTTCCATTCAGTCCTGTGTGTTTAATGTCTGTTCCATTCAGTCCTGTGTGTTTAATGTCTGTTCCATTCAGTCCTGTGTGTTTAATGTCTGTCTGTTCCATTCAGTCCTGTGTGTTTAATGTCTGTCTGTTCCATTCAGTCCTGTGTGCTTAATGTCTGTCTGTTCCATTCAGTCCTGTGTGCTTAATGTCTATCTGTTCCATTCAGTCCTGTGTGTTTAATGTCTGTTCCATTCAGTCCTGTGTGTTTAATGTCTGTTCCATTCAGTCCTGTGTGTTTAATGTCTGTTCCATTCAGTCCTGTGTGTTTAATGTCTATCTGTTCCATTCAGTCCTATGTGTTTAATGTCTGTTCCATTCAGTCCTGTGTGTTTAATGTCTATCTGTTCCATTCAGTCCTGTGTGTTTAATGTCTGTTCCATTCAGTCCTGTGTGTTTAATGTCTATCTGTTCCATTCAGTCCTGTGTGTTTAATGTCTATCTGTTCCATTCAGTCCTGTGTGTTTAATGTCTATCTGTTCCATTCAGTCCTGTGTGTTTAATGTCTATCTGTTCCATTCAGTCCTGTGTGTTTAATGTCTATCTGTTCCATTCAGTCCTGTGTGTTTAATGTCTATCTGTTCCATTCAGTCCTGTGTGTTTAATGTCTATCTGTTCCATTCAGTCCTGTGTGTTTAATGTCTGTTCCATTCAGTCCTGTGTGTTTAATGTCTGTCTGTTCCATTCAGTCCTGTGTGTTTAATGTCTGTCTGTTCCATTCAGTCCTGTGTGTTTAATGTCTGTCTGTTCCATTCAGTCCTGTGTGTTTAATGTCTGTCTGTTCCATTCAGTCCTGTGTGCTTAATGTCTGTCTGTTCCATTCAGTCCTGTGTGTTTAATGTCTGTCTGTTCCATTCAGTCCTGTGTGTTTAATGTCTGTTCCATTCAGTCCTGTGTGTTTAATGTCTGTCTGTTCCATTCAGTCCTGTGTGTTTAATGTCTGTCTGTTCCATTCAGTCCTGTGTGCTTAATGTCTGTTCCATTCAGTCCTGTGTGTTTAATGTTTCTGTTCCATTCAGTCCTGTGTGTTTAATGTCTGTTCCATTCAGTCCTGTGTGTTTAATGTCTGTTCCATTCAGTCCTGTGTGTTTAATGTCTGTTCCATTCAGTCCTGTGTGTTTAATGTCTATCTGTTCCATTCAGTCCTGTGTGTTTAATGTCTGTTCCATTCAGTCCTGTGTGTTTAATGTCTGTTCCATTAGTCCTGTGTGTTTAATGTCTGTCTGTTCCATTCAGTCCTGTGTGTTTAATGTCCTTTTTCCATTCAGTCCTGTGTGTTTAATGTCTGTTGTTCCATTCAGTCCTGTGTGTTTAATGTCTGTTCCATTCAGTCCTGTGTGTTTAATGTCTTCTGTTCCATTCAGTCCTGTGTGTTTAATGTCTGTTCCATTCAGTCCTGTGTGTTTAATGTCTGTTCCATTCAGTCCTGTGTGTTAATGTCTATCTGTTCCATTCAGTCCTGTGTGTTTAATGTCTTCTGTTCCATTCAGTCCTGTGTGTTAATGTCTGTTCCATTCAGTCCTGTGTGTTTAATGTCTGTTCCATTCAGTCCTGTGTGTTTAATGTCTGTTTCCATTCAGTCCTGTGTGTTTAATTGTCTGTTCCATTCAGTCCTTGTGCTTAATGTTCTGTTCCATTCAGTCCTGTGTGTTAATGTTTCTGTTCCATTCAGTC
This sequence comes from Monoplex corrugatus, assembly GCA_030674185.1. NCBI lineage: Eukaryota > Metazoa > Mollusca > Gastropoda > Littorinimorpha > Ranellidae > Monoplex > Monoplex corrugatus. The sequence goes on from JAPXFY010000020.1 coordinate 70,241,586, forward strand.
CTGTGTGTTAATGTCTGTTCCATTCAGTCCTGTGTGTTAATGTCTGTCTGTCCATTCAGTCCTGTGTGTTAATGTCTGTCTGTTCCATTCAGTCCTGTGTGCTTAATGTCTTGTTCCATTCAGTCCTGTGTGCTTAATGTCGTTGTCTGTTCCATTTCAGTCCTGTGTGCTTAATGTTGTCTGTTCCATTCAGTCCTGTGTGTTTAATGTCTGTCTGTCCATTCAGTCCTGTGTGTTAATGTCCTGTTCCATTCAGTCCTGTGTGTTTAATGTCTGTTCCATTCAGTCCTGTGTGTTTAATGTCTTCTGTTCCATTCAGTCCTGTGTGTTTAATGTCTCTGTTCCATTCAGTCCTGTGTGTTAATGTCTGTTCCATTCAGTCCTGTGTGTTTAATGTCTGTCTGTTCCATTCAGTCCTGTGTGTTTAATGTCTGTTCCATTCAGTCCTGTGTGTTTAATGTCTGTTCCATTCAGTCCTGTGTGTTTAATGTCTGTTCCATTCAGTCCTGTGTGTTAATGTCTCTGTTCCATTCAGTCCTGTGTGTTAATGTCTGTCTTTCCATTCAGTCCTGTGTGTTTAATGTCTGTTCCATTCAGTCCTGTGTGTTTAATGTCTGTCTGTTCCATTCAGTCCTGTGTGTTTAATGTCTGTCTGTTCCATTCAGTCCTGTGTGCTTAATGTCTGTTCCATTCAGTCCTGTGTGTTTAATTGTCTGTTCCATTCAGTCCTGTGTGTTTAATGTCTCTGTTCCATTCAGTCCTGTGTGTTAATGTCTGTTCCATTCAGTCCTGTGTGTTAATGTCTGTTCCATTCAGTCCTGTGTGTTTAATGTCTGTTTCCATTCAGTCCTGTGTGTTTAATTGTCTGTTCCATTCAGTCCTGTGTGTTAATGTCTGTTCCATTCAGTCCTGTGTGTTTAATGTCTGTGTTCCATTCAGTCCTGTGTGCTTAATGTCTGTGTCCATTCAGTCCTGTGTGCTTAATGTCTGTTCCATTCAGTCCTGTGTGTTAATGTCTGTGTCCATTCAGTCCTGTGTGCTTAATGTCTGTTCCATTCAGTCCTGTGTGTTAATGTCTGTTCCATTCAGTCCTGTGTGTTAATGTCTGTTCCATTCAGTCCTGTGTTTTAATGTCTGTTCCATTCAGTCCTGTGTGTTTAATGTCTGTTTTCCATTCAGTCCTGTGTGCTTAATGTCTGTTCCATTCAGTCCTGTGTGTTAATGTCTTTCCTCGTCTGTTATCTCTCATTCAGTCCTGTGTGTTTAATGTCCTGTTCCATTCAGTCCTGTGTGCTTTATGTCTGTTCCATTCAGTCCTGTGTGTTTAATGTCTTCTGTTCCATTCAGTCCTGTGTGCTTAATGTCTGTTCCATTCAGTCCTGTGTGTTTAATGTCTATCTGCTTCCATTCAGTCCTGTGTGCTTAATGTCTGTTCCATTCAGTCCTGTGTGCTTAATGTCTGTTCCATTCAGTCCTGTGTGTTAATGTCTGTTCCATTCAGTCCTGTGTGCTTAATGTCTGTTCCATTCAGTCCTGTGTGCTTAATGTCTGTTCCATTCATCCTCTATCTGTCCATCAGTCCTGTGTGTTTAATTGTCTGTTCCATCAGTCCTGTGTCTTAATGTCTGTTCCATTCAGTCCTGTGTCTTAATGTCTGTTCCATTCAGTCCTGTGTGTTAATGTCTGTTCCATTCAGTCCTGTGTGTCTTAATGTCTGTTCCATTCAGTCCTGTGTGTTAATGTCTGTTCCATTCAGTCCTGTGTGTTTAATGTCTGTTGTTCCATTCAGTCCTGTGTGTTTAATGTCTGTCTGTTCCATTCAGTCCTGTGTGTTAATGTCTGTTCCATTCAGTCCTGTGTGCTTAATGTCTGTTCCATTCAGTCCTGTGTGCTTAATGTCTGTTCCATTCAGTCCTGTGTGCTTAATGTCTGTTCCATTCAGTCCTGTGTGCTTAATGTTATCTCTACCATTGTTTCTTTAACTAGAACTAGGTCTGTATGTATGTGGTACTATATAACAGCCCTTTACATCAATCTACCCATTACATGACGTGTGTGTAGTTTTCCCTCGTGACTAGTCCATACGTGATTCTTGTCACGCACGATCGTGGAGGCACGTACGCACGCGCGCGCGCGCGTGCATGCCAGCAACCACACACACACTCTTTCTCCTTCTCTCTCTCTCTCTCCTTTATCTCTCTCTCTCTCTGTCTCTCTCTCTCTCTCTCAGACATATTTTGTATGGGTCTGTGTCTCTCTCTCGCCCCCCTCTCCCCTTCTTTTTCCCTCCTCTTTTTGTCTCGCTGCCTTTCTACCCCCATCAGCTCTCTTTCTCTCTCCCTCTCTCTCTCTCTCCTTCCTCTCTCCCTCTCTCTCTCTGTCTCTCTCTCCCTCCCTCTCTATCTCCCCCCTCTCTCTCTCTTTCTCTCCCTCTTCCCTTCTCTTCCTCTCTTTCTCTCTCTCTCTCACACACACACACACTCACTAACTCACTCACTCACTCACACACACACACACACTCACTCACTCACACGCACACCACGCACACACGCACACACACACACACACACACACACACACACACACTAACACACAACACACACACACACTAACACACACACACACACACACACACACACACTCACAAACGCTCTTGCGCGAGGTAGGAAAGCGAATGTATAAATACACAGGCACACCCACATGATTAGATGAATCATTTTTACTGTTCTTGACGTCATTGTTGTTTGTGATGTTGTAAACTGTATCCCATTGCATCCATCTGACCGTTGCCATAGATCGTGGAACAGCGTGATAATTAACGGGCAGTGGGAAGGTTGATTAGCAGAACCAGTACTATATAAAAGTTGTATGTGTACACTAGCTAGATAGAAGTAGCCTACCATGTACCACAGTAGGGCTAGTCCCTATCGCGTTTGTTTTGTCATCAGGTTCTGTTTCTGTCTGTTTGGCTGTCTGTCTCATCTCTGTCTCTGTCTCTCTCTGTGTCTCTGTCTGT
>JAPXFY010000020.1:70254601-70284601 GCA_030674185.1 Monoplex corrugatus
AATAATCTGACGCCCGCTGTGCCTTGCCTGTCCTGTGCGTGTGTCGGTGTGCTTCCATTCAGCACCCCTTGAAAGGACCGGTTTTTAACAAATTCAGTTGCGTTTTATCTCGTATGAAATACGTTTATTTATTCAGTAACTTATCGTGTCTAAGGTGGTGATGGCTGTGGATGGTGAGGTAGGCAGGGGTTTTTTTTTGTTTTTGTTTTTTTAGGTCCGACTGTGGCATTTGTGTCACTTTCCCCTAGTGTGTGGGGGAGAGAGGGGAGAGAGAGAGAGAGAGAGAGAGAGAGAGAGAGAGAGAGAGAGAGAGAAATGAACGTTACAACGTACACGAAGAAGTTCTCATAAGAGGCTCTCTCTCGTCTCTGTCTCTGTGTGTGTGTGTGTGTCTCCCTCTCCCCTCCCTCGCTCTCTCCACTCTTTCTCTTTTTTTCTTTCTCTTGTCTCTGTCCCCTCCCCTCCATGTTTTTCTTTGTTTGTTTGTCTTTGTTTTGTTGTTGTTATAACTTTAGTTTGTTCTGTTTTGTCAGGTCTTTCGTCTCTATAGTTTGGTTTTGTGTTGAGGATGGCTTGTAGTGTTTGAGTTGTCAAGTGGCCCTGTCTCTTGGTGTGTGTGTTTTGTGTGTGTGTGTGTGTGTGTGTGGTGTGTGTGTGTGTGTGTGTGTGTGTGTGTGCGCGCGCGTGTGTGTGACACCTATGCAGCGGAGGGAGGTAGGGAGGGCGAGAGAGTAGGGATGGTACCTGAGGCATTAGAACACATGTAACAGGCAGAATCCTCTTACGGATATAATCTGAACGTTTTCATCCTTTATCTCTGAGGAGTAGATGTCGTACAGGTGGTCTAACGAGTTCGTCCTACATGTATATATATAGTAGGCTACAGATGACGGACATGAAACAGTTCCCGTCATGTCCAGTAGTTTCACTGACCTGGCGGACATGAACACAATTTTCTTTACGTTCGGTCATCATCATCAGGTGCCCTGCCGCATGGCGTTGGCGATCATGGACTTCCATCTGTCTCTATCTCTCGTTGCCCCAGCATCTCTCCCACCCCCCCCCTCGTTCTGTAGCTCCACTGTTTCAGGCTGGTACTACACGGACATCAGAACATTCTGTCGTACATCGGGTTTGTTTTGAATTTGGTGAAGGAGGCAAAAGATGAGACAAAGGATTTGAGTTTTTTTTCCCCCATCTCTCAGGTCAGCATCTGTGCAAACCTGCCAGTGCGTACTAAACCCCCTTCGGAATAATAGTATACGCATGCAGAATATAAATATGTACGTTAAAGATTCTATCAGTCGTGCACGTTAAAGATTCTGTAAGTCATCTCAGTATCTGGTGGCATATGAAAACACCCAGCATGCACGTCCCCATTAGAAAGCTCACTGTTCAACAACATAAGAGACTCTCCTGCTCCTCTAAAGAGTGTGTATTGTGTGCGTATTGTGCAGTGAGTCCAGTTAGTCGAAAATAGTGTACAGATGATTTAAACAAATATATGCAAATACACAATCAGAAAGAAAGAAGGAACAAAGAGAACAGTTGCCGTCTGATCTGATGTCTGACATACTGTAGCTATCGGTGTTGAAGACATGACGAGTTGTCTGACCAGGAGAACATGTGTCCCTGTCACGCAAACTGTCTGAAGAAACCAGGATGGGGAGGGAGGTATTGGTGAAGAGGGAGGGGGGGAGGTGTTAGGGAGGATGGAAACTCGATCATGTATCATTGTTGTGTCCGACCTGTCAAGTCCTGTGACGTAAAGGCAACAGTGTTCATCTTCTGTCTAGTGACAGGGGAGTGAACCCGAGAGGGCTGTGAACACAACATTGACAGACGTGTGCTTAAATAAACTGACTGCTGGCGTTCTGCATGATCATCATCATCACACGCAGAGCATCATCATCATCATCAATCATCATCATCATCACATCATAATCATCACACACAACATCATCATCAACACCGTCGTCTCCGTCGTCGTCATGTGCCCTGCCGCATGGCGTTGACAATCTGACCCTCCATTCGAATCTATCTTTTGTCACTACAAGTACATCTCGCACCCTTTCGTTTCATCCGCTTTGCAAATCCGTCCAGTAGTTTCTTCCTGGGTCTGCCTAGTGCTGTTTTTCCCTACAGTTTTCCTGTTGTGACTAGGTGCCCAAATTTCTTTTGCCTCATAACATGTCTTACAAAATATTGCTTGTCTTTTCTTAATCTTTTCTTCAATGCTCTTCTGCATAAATGAGCAAGAAGCATACGACAATAGAATGAGAACACCTATTTGATGTACAAAACAAGACAGGCTTAAATGTTTAGCCAATTAGTTTTTGATAAGCATACACAAAAGACCATGCAGAACAAATGCACAAAATTTAGGGCAAAAATTATAGCAAGACTTCCATGATGTTTCGTTTAACAGGAGAAAATGCCTGAAATGAAATATGGCCCATTCCACCAGTTATAGAGGATGAATTCAGTGCATCTTGTATAGGACCCTGCTGGCCCATTCCACCAGTTATAGAGGATGAATTCAGTGCATCTTGCATAGAACCCTGCTGACCCATTCCACCCAGTTAGAGAGGATGAATTGAATATATATTGTATATAACCCTGCCAATTATCAGACGTCCTGTGGAAAGGGATGGGTGAAAGGGTGAAATGGAAGTCCCTTTGAGATTGATTGAAATAGGATGTCCTTGTAGAAGAGTGAAATTGAATTTCCTTGTAGATTGGGTGAAATGGAAGCCATTGTAGAAGGAGTGAAATTGAATTTCCTTGCAGAATGGGTGAAATGGAAGCCCATTGTAGAAGGAGTGAATTAGGATGCCTTTCCTACAAGGATTGCAACTTGATACCTCTTCTGATTGCCATGTACTTGTCCTCTGGGGCCTGGCTTCTTGTTCAGCCCTAAGTGATGTGACTGCAGACACTTGTTGTGTGTGTGTGTGTGTGTTGTGTGTATGTTTGGTGTTGTGTGTAGTGTTGTGTGTGTGGTGTGGTATGTGTGTGTATGTTTTTGGTGTGTATGTGTGTGTGTGTGTGTGGGGTGTGTGTGTGATGTGTGTGTGTGTGTGTGTGTGTGTGTGTGTGTGTGTTGTGTGTGTAGGACAATAGATGACTACCGTTACCCTTGCGTCACTCCTGTTTGTTGGTTATACTAGAGCAGTGGACTAAAATTGTCAGGGCCAGTGAACATGTGTTATTAAGGCCAGAGAACGTGCATCGTCAGGATCAGTGAACATGGTGTCATCAGCGCCAATGAACATGCATTACTAAGACCAGTGAACGTGTATTATCAAGGCTAGTAAATGTGTATCATCAGGGCCAGTGAACGTGCATATCAGGACCATTGAACGTGTATCATTAGGGCCAATGAACATGCATTATCAAGGCCAGTGAACATATATTATCAAGGCCAGTGAATGTGTATTATCAAGGCCAGTGAACGTGTATTATCATGCCAATGAACGTGCTCGTCCAGTGAACGAGCTTCATCAGGGCCATTAAACGTGTATCATCAAGGCCAGTAAACATGCATTATCAAGGCCAGTGACCATGCATTGTCAAAACCTGTGTATTATCAAGGCCTGCGAACGTGTAGTATCAAAGCAGTGTACGTGAATTATCAAGGCCAGTAGACGTATATGTTCAGGGCCAGTGAATACGTATTATTGTCCAGCCCAGGGAACCTGTATGACAGGCTGGGGAATGAGTATTAACCCTTTGACTCCTGCACCCTATCCACCAACTGCAAAAACTTAAACCCTTTGACAGGAAGCTGGTGGATAGGGTAAGGGAGTCAAAGGGTTGTTTTTGCTTTGCTAGCATGGTTGGCAAAACAGGATGCTGGTGGGCTGAGTGCAGGAGTCAAAGGGTTAATATGGCCAGCAAATGAACTGTCAGTCACTGAATGTGTATTATCAAGTCCACCGAACGTGCGCTATGGCGCCAGTGAATGTGTATTGTAAAGTCAGTGAACATTACTCAGGCCAGAGAATATGTATATATGGACATGTGTGTATTGATATCAAAATGAGTTAACGTGTATAAGATCAATGAATGTACAATGTCAAGGTCTGTGACCTTATACATTAGGCCCATTGAAGTACATCTATTGAGGCAGCCGAGATATGGTTTCTAAGAAGAATGTTGAGAGTTTTCGGACAGCAAAGAAATCAAACGAGGCAGTCGTGATGGAGGCAGACACAAGAAGATCATTGATGAGGAAGATTAGGTAAAGACTGGCAACATTTATAGGCCATTTTATGAGGAAAGGGGAATTAGAGCACATGGTCACAACAGGAAAGCTGGAGGGAAGGAGAGCACCAGGTAGGCCCAGGGAGAAAATATTGGATGGACTTGCAGGGTGGCTGAAGGCAGAGAGGGTGGAAGATGTGCTTACGGCAGCAAGGGATAGATACATATGGAGGGCCATGATCACCAACGCCATGCAGCAGGGCACATGATGATGATGATGATGATGATGAAGCACATGTCACATTATCAGGGTGACTGTGTGTATATATAATATATAAATAATCAGATAGGGAACATGCATAATCAGGCCAGTGCACGGTGTCTTATCTCAAACGATGACTACACACAAAGACAGCATGATGACATGCCAGTTTGTCAATCCAATTTTAACCCCTTTGCTCCCATATTCTATCCACCACTTTCTGTCAGCTTCCAGTGTTCAGCAAGTTGAAGGATCGAAAACTGAACCAGCGCAGTAGGTTAAATGTGAATCACAGCCATCAAGGTTGCAAGGGAGATAATTTGGCTGTCAAAAGGGGGGGGGGGACAAATGGTGGTACGGAAAGAGTGCAGTGTCATTTTTATGTGCGATGATGGTGATGATGCATCCCTGCCCTGCCTACCTTGTCAGCAGTGTGCATGCCACCTCTGTCTCACCTCACCCATCCCTCTGTCTCTGTCTCTCTCTCTCTCTCTGTCTCTGTCTCCCTCTCTCTCTGCCCATTCTCTCTCTTTCTCTCTCTCTCTCCCCCCTTCTCCTTCTCTCTCTCCCTTCTTTCTCTCCCTCCCTTCTCTCTCTTCTCTATCTATCTAGCTAGCTAGCTAGCTGTCTGTCTGTCTGTCTGTCTGTCTCTCACTCTCTCTCTCTCTCTTCAAATGTATTTCTTTGACTGATAGTATCTATGTTATCTAAGGTATGACTATAAGTTATGTGTAGTGTGATGTAGACCCTATTTGAATGAGGGCTGGTTGTTAAAAAAACACATATATTTTGGTTATTTTGACCCTTTCTTCTTGCTCTTCTTGTTCTCTCTCTCTCTCTCTCTCTCTCTCTCTCTCTCTCTCTCTCCTCTCTCTCTCTCTCTCTCTCCTCTCTCGTCTCTACTGTATTTCTTTGACTGAAAGTGTAATGATTCCATTGTTGGAGTATCTATGTTATCTAAGGTATAATTTAAGTGTAGTGTGATATAGACCCTCTTTGGGCGAGGGCTGGATGTAAAAAAGCATACATTTTGCTTATTTCATACACTCGTAAATAACATTTCTTCATTATTCATTGTTCTCTCAATCTATCTGTCTATCTATCTATCTATCTATCTATTAAATATCTGTGTGTCTCTCAGATATTGAATCTTAGTGATATATAAAAAAGCGTGTGAAGGAAGAGAGCTATTTTTTTCAATTATGTTCCTCGGCGTGGCGGCCATCACAATGCGAGACACTTTGATTACGTTCATTCAGTACGTGACAACCGCTGGGCTTTTCTCTTCTCTTGGCCGCAAGAAAGGAAGGGGGACACAGTGGAAAGCAGGCACAAGCGAAAAAGGAAAAGACACGGCAAATATGACAAGAAGAAGGGAAGGGAGGGGGGAAAAAAAACCTTGCGTGTGCGTGGGTGATGAGGGCAGTGAGGGGAGAACAAAAGGGATTTAGGAGTAAGCAGAGAATGAGAGGGGAGAGCACTTCACTGGCAGTCCCGGCATTCTTCTCTCCCCTTCTGTCATGGCCTTCCATTGACATCCCAGGAAGAGGGAGGGACCAGAGGGGATAGGGGTGTTAGTGTGGGAGGGATGGAATGGATGGTGAGGTTTTAACCTTGATACCCCGTATAATACCCCACTGTTCTTCGTGCCACCCGTCTCTGGTGTGTTCCTCTTTGTCTCGTGGTAGTCAAAAGACCTGGGTAGACAGGAAACTGGGGTAGACAGGGGACTGGGGTAGACTGGGAACTGGGGTAGACAGGGGACTGGGGGTAGACTGGGAACTGGGGTAGACAGGGGACTGGGGAGGACTGGGAACAGTGGGATAGACAGTGGGGACTGGGGGTAGACAGGGAGGAGACTGGGGGTAGACAGGGGACTGGGGTAGACAGGGACTGGGGTAGACAGGGGAGACAGGGGACTGGGTAGACAGGGGACTGGGGTAGACAGGGGAGACAGGGGACTGGGGTAGACAGGGACTGGGGTAGACAGGGGACTGGGGTAGACAGGGGACTGGGGTAGACAGGGGACTGGGGTAGACAGGGACTGGGTGTAGACAGGGGACTGGGGTAGACAGGGGACTGGGGTAGACAGGGGACTGGTGTAGACAGGGGACTGGGGTAGACAGGGGACTGGGTTAGACAGGGGACTGGTGTAGACAGGGGACTGGGGTAGACAGGGGACTGGGGTAGACAGGGACTGGGGTAGACGGGAACTGGGGTAAACAGGGACTGGGGTAGACGGGACTGGGTAGACAGGGGACTGGGGTAGACATGGGAACTGGGGTAGACAGGGGACTGGGGTAGACAGGGGACTGGGGTAGACAGGGGACTGGGGTAGACAGGGGACTGGGGTAGACAGGGACTGGGGTAGACAGGGACTGGGTAGACAGGTGGGGAGACAGGGGACTGGGTAGACAGGGGACTGGGGTAGACAGGGGACTGGGGTAGACAGGGGACTGGGGTAGAGAGGGTGACGGGGATTGGGTGGGTAGACTGGGGACTGGGGTAGACAGCGGGGGACATGGGGATGGGTAGACAGGGGACTGGGGTAGAGAGGGTAGACAGGGATTGGGGTAGACAGGGGACTGGGTAGACAGGGGACTGGGTAGACAGGGGACTGGGGTAGAGAGGGTAGACAGGGGATTGGGGTAGACGGGGACTGGGATAGACAGGGGACTGGGGTAGACAGGGGACTGGGGTAGACAGGGGACTGGGGTAGACAGGGTGACTGGGTGGACTGGGGTAGACAGGGGACTGGGGTAGACAGGGGACTGGGGTAGACAGGGGACTGGGGTAGACAGGGGACTGGGGTAGACAGGGGACTGGGGTAGACAGGGGACTGGGGTAGACAGGCTGGGTAGACGGGGACTGGGGAGTAGGTAGACAGGGACTGGGGTAGACAGGAGGTAGACGGGGACTGGAATAGACTGGGGGGATTGGAGTAACATGGGTAGATTGGAGTAGACAGGATAGACAGTGGAGTAGACAGGATAGACAGTGGAGTAGACAGGGTAGACAGTGGAAGTAGACAGGGTAGACAGATTACCGGGATAGACAGGGGACTGGAGTAAACAGGGAGGGGACGTAGATAGGGGGACAAGGATAGGCAAGGGAAAGGGGGTAGACAGGGAACGGGGGTAGACAGTGTAGTTCTCCAAGAGAAAGGTGTACTGTTTCACTGAATACGTTGACTGACATTGGAGTCGATAAAATGATACCAGACCAACGTGGCTGGCCTTGCCTTGTTAATCCCACCAGTACCATGGAGAGAGACCTCTGTCATTAACTTGTGTGTGGCCCTGTGTACGGAGTGGCGGGACCATCTCCCATGGTCATCTTCCTCATCAAAACACCGACAGACCTTGTTAATTCCTGGCCTGCCTTAATCCCCAGCACAGGAGAGGAGTCATTTTCATTTTGTAAAGGAGTGGAGCCCCTATGGAACATCATGTCTAGGGAAACAGGCATGGCTGTGTGGCCTGTAATTTGTGTACAGAGCCACAGACAGGGGGGGCGGAGTGTCATTTTTGTGATGTTGGGTATTAACTATGACTGGAAGACGTGAACTTTGGTGTGTCTGGTCATCATCTGTTGTACAGGTAAAATGGGGACAGTTGTTATTTTGAAACAATATGAACAATGTGCTTCTTGCAGAAAATGAAAGGGACCTACAAAACCTTGTAAATATAATAGAAATAGAAAGCAAAAATAAAGGGTTGGAGCTAAATAGCAAGAAGACGGAAGTCATGGTCATCAATGAAAAACATGAAATTCCCTCATAACACATTTATAGGCCATTTTATGAGGAAAGGGGAATTAGAGCGCCTGGTCACAACAGGAAAGCTGGAGAGAAAGTGAGCACCAGGTAGACCCAGAGAGAAAATATTCGACGGACTTGGAGGACAGAGAGGGTGGAAGATGTGCTTACGGCGACAAGGGATAGATACATATGGAGGGCCATGATCGCCAACGCCATGTGGGAGGGCATATGATGATGATGATGATGATGATGATGATGAATCATGTGTACAATTATAAACATTGACGTTGTTGTCATCATCTGTTGTAAAATATGGACAGTTGTTATGTTGAAACAGTATGAATCATGTGTACAATTATAGACATTGACGTTGTTGTCATCATCTGTTGTAAAATATGGACAGTTGTTATGTTGAAACAGTATGAACCATGTGTACAAGGAGTGTACATTGACGTTATCGTCATCATATTGTACAATATGGACAGTTGTTATGTTGAAACAGTGATAATCATGTGTACAAGGAGTGCACATTGACGTTATCGTCATCATATGTTGTACAATATGGACAGTTGTTATGTTGAAACAGTGTTAATCATGTGTACATTTGTGGACATTGACGTTATGTTCATCATCTGTTGTAAGATATGGTTAGTTGTTATGCTGATGGATAAGGTGAGGGAATCAAAGGGTTAAGTTTTTGCTTTGCTAGCATGGTTGACAATGCAGAATGCTGTTGGACAGGGTGCGGGAGTCAAAGGGTTAAGTTTTTGCTTTGCAAGCATGGTTGATAATGCAGTGCTGGTGGACAGGGTGAGGGAATCAAAGGGTTAAATTTTTACTTTGCTGGCATAACCAGGTTGACACTGCAGAATGCTGTTGGACAGGGTGCGAGAGTCAAAGGGTTAAGCTCTGGCAAGTCTGCACGTATGTTGACACGGGAGGTGAGGAAAATCTCCACCCTGTACCCACCAGAGAGATGTGTAGGTGGTTTGATTGGAGGTCCGACGTTTACCTTGTTGACCACTACGCCACAGACGTTATGGCAAGGTTGTCCCTGTCTGGGGCCCAGGTGATGGCAAGCAGCCAACCAAGTTGAGTAAAACAGTTTACCAAACAACTCTAACAGACAAACAACACAATATATCCACAGGGGGAATACCACAACCACCTCGTTGTTCTACTGCTTTGCTCTTTGTTCTCTCTTGGTCCTCTTTGTTCTCAGTTTTCTTTGTTTTGTTTTTTTTTCCTAGCGTCAACAACACACTGTCCTGTGTTTAAAAAAAACACGTTTTTTAACTCTTTTTTTTTCCCCTCGTCGTCGTCGTTTCTTCTTCTCTTTTCTTTCTGTGTTTTAGTTATTGTGATGTGTAAGGGGTGGGTCATGACATGGTCATTAGGGTTATTATCACATAAAGCCATTCCCACATGGGACTGTCCCTCACAGCTTACTGATAACTGATATAGCAGTTGCTCTCTCTGTCTCTCTGTCTCTGTCTCTCTGTCTCTCTCTCTCTCTCTGTCTCTCTGTCTCTCTCTCTCCTTTCTCTCTTTCTCTCTCTGTCTCCTCTCTCTCTCTCCTCATCTTTTTCTCTCTCTGTCTCTCTCACTCTCTCCTGTCTTTCTCTCTCTGTGTGTCTCTCTCGCTCTGTCTCTCTCTCTCTCCTCTCTCTCTGTCTCTCTTCTTCTCCTCTCTCTCTGTCTCTCTGTCTCTCTCCTCTCTCTCTGTCTCTCTCTCTCTGTCTCTCTTCCTCTCTCTCTGTCTCTGTCTCTCTCTCTCTCTGTCTCTCTCTCTCCTCTCTCTGTGTCTCTTCCTCCTCTCTGTCTCTCTCTCTTGTCTCTGTCTCTCTCTCTCTGTCTCTCTCTGTCTCTCTCTCTGTCTCTCTGTCTCTCTCTCTCCTCTCTCTCTCTTCTCTGTCTCTCTCTCTCTGTCTCTCTCTCTCTCTCTGTCTCTCTCTCTCTGTGTCTCTCCTCTCTTTCTCTCTCTCTCTCTCTCTCTCTGTCTCCTCTCTCTCTTTTCTCTGTCTCTGTCTCTGTCTGTCTGTCTCTCTCTCTCTTCTTTTGCTCTCTCCCACCCTGTCAGTGTACCCGTAATTCGCTACCCCAGGAGGCCGTGTCCACCCGCCTGTATAGCCGTAACTGGTCATGTTTGTCTCTGCTCCCCGAACTGTTAAAGATAACAGCCGACAACTGTCTGGAATGTGGGGAGGCCAGTGTCGGTGTCCACTGTAGTGGTCAGCCCGTCCAGGTGTCGGTAAGTCAATGCTGAGTGAGTGACCAGTGTAGTGGACAGACGGACGACTTGTAGTGCTTGTTGTTGTCATTGCCTAGTGCTGACTTATTTGACGGACGGTGGTGGGTGGTAGGTGTAGTATAGACAGTACGATGCCGTCCTGTAGAATTTAATACGCAGTGATTAATAGTGAGTGATGTAGGACTTTCACAAAACAAGTGTGACTGCCCGCGTTCAAGCAAACAGGAACCAGAAAAAAACACGAAAACAGAATCAGAACGCGTATTTAATAATACAAGACAAGCTAAGCGCAAATTTTCGGCCAACTGGCCTTTGTCAAGCGTGAATTTATTAAGATCACAAACAAACACCAAATACAAAATTAGGAGAAAAAGACCTGAAACTTCCCTGCTGCTTCGTCCAGTGGGAGAAGAGGACTAAATGAAATGGCGATGTGTTTGTGATGTAGGACTTTTTGTCGTGAGTGATTAAAGGACAGTAGCTCTAGAGAGAGAGAGAGATAGAGGGGGGGGGGGGGGATCCTGTGCGATGTTTGTGTGTGGCGCGATAGGACGGTAGGACGACGGCAGGATTATACCTGAGTGTGTTGATCATGTGACTTGTGTAGGAGTGGTGATGACTTCTTCATTCCACTGGACGGCTTCTGGGTCATGTAAGTGTCACAGTTCTCACCGTGGGGCTTAGTGTTTCTGTCTGTCCTTCTCTGTCTCTACCGTATAATTGTTCTGTTCTTTGTTCTGCTCAAGTCCTTTCGTCTGTTCCTCTCTCTCTCTCTCTCTCTCTCCTCTCTCTCTCTCTCTCTCTCTCTCTCTCTCTCTCTCTCTCTCTCTCTGTGGGTGTCTCTCTAAGTCTATGTCTCTCTCTCTGTCTCTATTTCTTTCTCCCTCTCTCTCTTCTCTCTCTCTCTCTGTCTCTCTCTCTCTCTGTCTCTCTCTAAATCTATGTCTATATCTCTCTCTCTGTCTCTCTCTCTTTCTTTATCCCTCCCCTCTCTCTCTCTCTCTCCTCTCTCTCTCTCTCTCTCTCTCTCTCTCTCTCTCTCTCTCTCTCTCTCTATGTCGTTTTGTGTTCCGCGAGGTTTTCCCCATTTGTGTCACATTCGACGTCTCTTCTCTGACTCCAGTTTATTAAAGATCTTATTTCACTTGCCTGTGCTCGTATACGCATGCGTTTATACACATACACGCACTCTCATTCATCACTTACTCACACACAGACACTCACACACACAAACATATAGACACACAAATACACACACACTCATACACACACACACACACGCACGCACACACACACACACACACACACACACACACACACACACACACTCTCTCTCTCTCTCTCTCTCACTCACTCACACACACACACACAAACACACTCACACATACTCACTCACAAAAACACAGACACACACACACTCACTCACACACACAAACACACAAACAAACAAACAAACACACACACACACACACACACAACACACACACACACACACACACACACACACACACACACACGTGCCTGAAAACTGGCACATGGGCAGACATTGAGGAGACTGTTTTTGTTTTTGTTTTTGAATTTAATAGCCGTCTTTTATACATTGTAACGTGTCCTGACCAAGCGTTGTTATTATGCCAGTGACGATGAGGATGAAGATAGCAATGGAGCAGACTGCCCTTGTGTTGTCCATTGACTCAGGGAGTGCGACTCCCGTTCTCTGTTGGGGTACTACTGCTACTGGGGGACAGTTCCCTTCCCTGTGCAAATACTGCACTCGCCTGCAAATAGCTCTCTATGCTCTTTCTGTGCCTGTGTCGTGTGTACGTGTGTGTGTGTGTGTGTGTGTGTGAGTCTCTGTGTGTGTGTGTGTGTCAGTCTGTGTGTGTCTGTAAGTGTGTGTATATGTTTGTATTGTCTTTTCCTAACTCTCTCTCTCTCTCTCTCTCTCTCTCTCTCTCTCTCTCTCTCTCTCTCTCTCTCTCTCTCTCTCTCTCTCTCTCTCTCTCTCTCTCTCTCTCCTCCTTGCCCCTTATGTGGAAACAATGTCGATAATGAAAAACACTTTTTATTCCAATGCCAAATTTTTGACACAATACGTGGAAAATGCAAAGTTTTTGAATCCGACATGGCCAAAAGACAAGATGTTGTATCTATTTTGTCATCTGATGACGAAGTCATAATCAAATCAGTGGCACTATACATTGCGGAAGCACAAAAAATAAGACATAAACACTTACAAGCCCGACAATAGTGCTAGACAATATCATACTGGGATTAATTTAATCTCTTTTGACTGATGTGGGCTATATCACGTTAACTCCAAAAGAAGCCGCTTTATTATAGACTCTGTTTTGTAAAGAGCTGTTTTCATTTGCTTTATTTTGCTTTGTTTGCCGATAATTTAAGAGTAGCTAATAATATGAAAATAATGGTATATTTGTAGAATATGTTAGAAGTGGATATTGAAAGGGTATATAGACACTTAAGGGTCTACTATACATGTTAACAAAAACAAAAAAAACAAACAAACCAAAAAACAAATAAATAAAAGGCATAGTGATGTCCCTTGTTAACAGAGTATTTTGGGGCAGTTATGTGAAGATTATATTATTATCACTAAATGTAAGGTTTGGGTGGTCTAGCCCAGATGTTTCATCATATTACAGTTTTGATGTGTGTGTGTGTGCGCACGAGCGCGCGCCCGCGTGTGAGCGTATATGGATGCGTGTGAGTGGGTGTGGGTGTGTGAAAAAGATTTTGGTTTGTCTAAACCTAGACAAATTATTGGCCTGAATGTGGGAAAGTGTTCTGATATTTTTTGTTGTTGTTTTCTTTGTATTATGTAGTAGTGGTAAAATGGATGATTGTTCATTATATATGATTTGAATATGTTCGACTGTTCAAGGAATGGATGTTCGATATTTTTTTTTGATTATGTGTGAAGAATTTGCGCACATACAAAGAGTGGATTATGTGTCGCACTACTGGAAAATTGTTATCCCCCTTGTCAAAAGACCTTTTCGGGTAATGACAATAAACAGTTTCAGTTTCAGTTTCAGTTTCTCTCTCTCTCTCTCTCTCTCTCTCTCTCTCTCTGAAAACAAAGTGCAATTAAGCTTTGAATTGTTGTTGTAGTATAAAAACGAGGAACTAATAATGTTTACGAATGTGTATTGGTGTTGTGATTGTGATATCAAATTATTACGCTGGTTATGTCTAGTGTGTTTCATACCACCTTCATGGCGGATAGGCAATAGCATCTGAACTCTTTGTCTCTCTCTGTCCGAATAATAAAGTGTGTTCAAGACACACACACACGCTCTCTCTCTGTCTCTGTCTCTCTCTGTCCGAATAATAAAGTGTGTTCAAGACACACACACACTCTCTCTCTCCCTCTCTCTATCTCTCTTTTTCTCTGTCTCTCTGTGTCTGTCTCTCTCTCTGTCTGTCTCTCTATCTCTGTCTCTCTCTCTTCTCTCTTCTCCTCTCTCTCTCTGTCCTTCTTTTCTCTCTCGGCAGAACATACTGTTGAAGTAATTCTTAAAATTATTAGCTTCTCTCTCTCTCTTTCTCTCTCTTTCTTTCTCTCTTTCTTTCCTGCTCTTTCTTTCTTCTCCTCTCTCTATCTCTCTTCTCCTCTCTCTCTCTCTCCCTCTCTCCTTCTCTGTCTCGGCAGAACATACTTTTGAAGTGATCCTTAAAAGTATTATCTTCTCTCTCTCTCTCTCTCTCTCTCTCTCTCTCTCTCTCTCCTCTCTCTCTCTCTCTCTTTATGGGAGGAAGTGTGCGAAGGTTTGTGGGTTTTCCCATGTTTCAGCCTGTAACCTTTGAGCGTTCAATAAGTAGCCAAACTGGGTACAAACGCCGTTACTACCATTACTGTCAGACCAAAGTGAGCTGTGAAGTCGACAGCGACAAATAAGGACATCGACAGGGCCTGGTTCACGTGAGGCTTTAACAACATAATGCCTTGATGTATACATCAAACGTTTGTGTCACTGTACAAAATGTTGACCTGGGCCATTATCATTGTATGTTCCCCTGCTGCTTTGGGTGACAGTCAGTCTCTACTCTTCAGCAGGCGCGCACACACACACACACGTACGCATGTACGTATATGCTCATGCATATATGTGCACTTAGAGGCAAACACGCGCGTGCGTGCACAGACACATACACGCAAACACATAGGCTCACACACCAACACACACACACACACAACACACACACACACACACATCTCTCTCTCTCCTCTCCTCCTCTCTCTCTCTCCTCCCCTCTCTCTCTCTCTTTCGCTCTCTCTCTCTCTCTCACTCTCTTGTTCGCTCGCTCTCGTTCTTACTTACTCACTCAACCCCCACATACTCTCTGAAAAGCCCACACAGACGGCAGGTACTTGTTGGTGCCTACATACAACATGTGGAATCAACACGCACATAATCACATTCCCCAGCCACACACTGCACTACACGCTCATTCACACACACACACACACACACACACACACACACACACACACACACACACACACACACACACACACACACACACACACACACACGTATATATATATACATGTATATATATATATATATATATATATATGTGTGTGTGTGTTTTGTTTGTGTGTGTGTGAGTGAGCGTGTGTGTGTATGTGTCCCCAGTTCCCAGTCCATTGACCCAATCCCCAGTCCACCAACCCAGTCCCCAGTTCCAATCCCCAGTCCACTGACCCACTCCCCAGTCCACTGACCTTGTCCCCAGTCTACTGACCCAATCCTCAGTCCACTCTCCCACTTCCCAGTCCAGTGCACCAGTCCTCAGTTCACTGACCCAGACCCCAATTCACTGACCCACACTCCAGTTCACTGACCCACACCCCAGTCCACTGACCCATGCCCCAGTCCACTGACCCAGACCCTAGTCCCTCTGATCCACGCCCCAGTCCACTGACCCAATCCTCGATCCACTGGCCAAATCCCCAGTCCACTGACCGAGTCCCCAATCCACTGACCCAATCCCCAGTCCACTGACACAGTCCCCAGTCCACTGACACAGTCCCCAGTCCACTGACACAGTCTAGTCCACTGACCCACTCTCCAGTTCACTGACCCAGTCCACTGACACAGTCCCCAGTCCACTGACAGTCCCCAGTCCACTGACAGTCCCCAGTCCACTGACCCAAGTCTCCGTCCACTGATCCCATCCTTGGTCCCCTGACCCAATCCCCAGTCCACTGACCCAATCCTCGATTCACTTGCCCAATACCCAGTCCACTGACCCAGTGCCCAATCCACTGACCCAGTGCCCAATCCATTGACACAGTCCCCAGTCCACTGACCGAGTCCCCAATCCACTGACCCAGTCCCCAATCCACTGATCCAGTCCCCAGTCCACTGACCCAGTCCCCAATCCACTGACCCAGTCCCCAGTCCACTGACCCACTCCCATGTCAATTGACCCAGTCCCCAGTCCACTGACCCAGTGCCCAATCCACTGACCCAGTCCCCAATCCACTGACCCACTCCCATGTCAATTGACCCAGTGCCCATCCTGTTCGCACTGTGTCACAGTGATGTAAGGAGATAATGCACGGTGTGTGAGACAGACGAGTCAGGAAGGACGTGTCATGACCTGTAGTGATCAGAACAAGCTGTTGTTACCAGCAGACACTAATAACCTCCTTACAGACATCTTGATGCCATGTCGTCTTCCGGCCTGACTGACGGAGTGATACTAACGATGTCAACAAGTCTGATGGCGCACCCAGTGCAGACAGCGACAGTCTATCTGTAGACTCAATGGGATGGCGGCCTGACAATGTCTGGTAGACAACAATCACCCCTAACATCGTCCGGCGTCTATTCTTGTTTTTTATTGTCGTCGTTATTATCTCATCAGTGTTGTGCTTCGTCTTTTATGTGTTCTTCCTACTATTATTATTAATTTTTTCTTTTCTTCTTCTTTTTGTTCTTCATGTTCTTCTTGTTCGTCTTCTTGTTCTTCTTCACCCTCCCTCTTTCTCTGTTTCTCTCCTCCCCCCTCTCTGTCTCTCCTCTTATCTTTCTCTTCTCTCTCTTCACCCTCCCTCTCTCCTCTCACATCTCTCTCTCTCTTCTTCTCTCTCTCTTGACTCTCACCCTCTCTCTCTCAGCATCCCTCTCTCTCCCTTCCTCTCTCTTCCTCTCTCTGTCTCTCCCACAGTCCTCCTGCCTGGTTCCCTCATCTCCAGAGTGGAATGGGTCTGTCTTTTAAACTTTCTGCAGGAATCTGGTGGACAAAGCGAGGGAGTGAAAGGGTGAAAAAAAATCTTGGATTATTAATGTATGGAGACTGCAAACTGACCATTACCGTAATGTTTTGGTTATTTTCATAATGTAGCCTACAAACTGACCATTACCATAATGTTTGGGTATTTCGTAATGTAGCCTACAAACTGACCATTACCGTAATGTTTTGGTTATTTTCGTAGTGTAGCCTACAAACTGACCATTACCATAATGTTTGGGTTATTTTCGTAATGTAGCCTACAAACTGACCATTACCGTAATGTTTTGGTTATTTTCGTAGTGTAGCCTACAATTGACCATTTTGATATCTGGAATGATAACATAACGAGCATTCAAAGTGATCAGTCATTTAGAATATTTGGAATGTAACGGAATCTGCAGACTGACTATTATAATTCTTTTATTTTGAATATTAGCGTGCTGATAACGACAATACTTGTAGGACAAGGTAGATTAGAAAAAAAAGTTAAAGGTCTGTAGCAGTGTGTTCTGTCAGACCGTGCCCCTGACAGCAATACTTGTAGGACATCTAGCATGTGTTCTGTCAGTCGTATTGACGGCAATACCTGTAGGACTGTGTTCTGTCAGTCCTATTGACGGCAGTACCTGTAGGAGACCTTCCAGCACTGTGTTCTGTCAGTCCTACTGACAGCAATACCTGTAGGACACATTATAGCGCTGTGTTCTGTCAGTCCTATTGACGGCAATACCTGTAAGACACATTATAACTCTGTGTTCTGTCAGTCGTATTGCCGGCATAGCTCTGTTTCAGTCCTACTGACGGCAAAACCTGTAGGACACTTTATAGCACTGTGTTCTGATAGTCCTACTGACGGCAATACCTGTAGGACACCTTGTAGCGCTGTGCTCTGTCAGTCCTACTGATGGCAATACCTGTAGGACACTTTATAGCACTGTGTTCTGATAGTCCTACTGACGGCAATACCTGTAGGACACCTTGTAGCGCTGTGTTCTGTCAGTCCTACTGACGGCAATGCCTGTAGGACACTTTATAGCGTTGTGTTCTGTCAGTCCTACTGACGGCAATACCTATAGGACACCTTATAGCGTTGTGTTCTGTCAGTCCTACTGACGGCAATACCTATAGGACACCTTATAGCGTTGTGTTCTGTCAGTCCTACTGACGGCAATACCTATAGGACACCTTGTAGCGCTGTGTTCCGTCAGTCCTACTGACGGCAATACCTGTAGGACACCTTGTAGCGCTGTGTTCTGTCAGTCCTACTGACGGCAATACCTGTAGGACACCTTGTAGCGCTGTGTTCTGTCAGTCCTACTGACGGCAATACCTGTAGGACACCTTGTACCACTGTGTTCTGTCAGTCCTGTTGACGGCAATACCTGTAGGACACCTTGTAGCGCTGTGTTCTTTCAGTCCTACTGACGGCAATACCTGTAGGACACCTTGTACCACTGTGTTCTGTCAGTCCTACTGACGGCAATACCTGTAGGACACCTTGTAGCGCTGTGTTCTGTCAGTCCTACTGACGGCAATACCTGTAGGACACCTTGTAGCGCTGTGTTCTTTCAGTCCTACTGACGGCAATACCTGTAGGACACCTTATAGCGCTGTGTTCTGTCAGTCCTACTGACGGCTATACCTGTAGGACACCTTGTAGCGCTGTGTTCTGTCAGTCCTATTGACGGCAATACCTGTAGGACACTTTATAGCACTGTGTTCTGATAGTCCTACTGACGGCAATACCTGTAGGACACCTTGTAGCGCTGTGTTCTGTCAATCCTATTGACAGCAATACCTGTAGGACTGAGTTCTGTCAACCCTATCGACGGCAACACCTGTAGGACTGTGTTCTGTGAATCCTACTGACGGCAATACCTGTAGGACACCTTATAGTGCTGTGCTCTGTGAATCCTATTGACAATGATACCTGTAGGGCTTTGTTCTGTCAATCCTACTGACGGCAATACCTATAGGACTGTGTTCTATGAATCCTACTGACGGCAATACCTGTAGGACTGTGTTCTGTCAATCCTACTGACGGCAATACCCGTAGGACTGTGTTCTGTCAATCCTACTGACGGCAATACCTGTAGGACTTTGTTCTGTCAATCCTACTGACGGCAATACCTGTAGGACTGTGTTCTGTGAATCCTGTTGACGGCAATACCTGTAGGACTGTGTTCTGTGAATCCTGTTGACGGCAATACCTGTAGGACTGTGTTCTGTCAATCCTACTGACGGCAATACCCGTAGGACTGTGTTCTGTCAATCCTATTGACGGCAATACCCGTAGGACTGTGTTCTGTCAGTCCTACTGACGGCAATACCTGTAGGACACCTTGTAGCGCTGTGTTCTGTCAATCCTACTGACGGCAATACCTGTAGGACACCTTGTAGCGCTGTGTTCTGTCAATCCTACTGACGGCAATACCTGTAGGACACCTTATAGCGCTGTGTTCTGTCAATCCTGTTGACGGCAATACCCGTAGGTCTGTGTTCTGTCAATCCTACTGACGGCAGTACCCGTAGGACTGTGTTCTGTCAATCCTACTGACTGCAATACCTGTAGGACTGTGTTCTGTCAATCCTATAGACTGCAATACCCGTAGGCCTGTGTTCTGTTAGTCCTACTGACTGCAATACCTGTAGGACTGTGTTCTGTCAGTCCTACTGACGGCAATACCTGTAGGACTGTGTTCTGTCAGTCCTACTGACGGCAATACCTGTAGGACTGTGTTCTGTCAGTCCTACTGACGGCAATACCTGTAGGACCACCTTGTAGCGCTGTGTTCTGTCAGTCCTACTGACGGCAATACCTGTAGGACACCTTGTAGCGCTGTGTTCTGTCAGTCCTGGAGGAGTTGTGGGGGACAGGGTGCAGGTAGCATCACGGTCTGTTAACCCCTTAGGGAAGGTTTGATGACGGTTGGCATGGTCCGTTAGACAGAGGTGTAGAATGTTCAGTCAGCTCCTGATCCCCTGGGTCAACATCACACAACCCCGACACTAACACTCTTAACTTAACTTACCTGGTCGGCATTTAGCCCCTGTTGTACAGTTTAGCTTGGGTGGAACGGCGTAAGGGGTGTGTGTTTGTGTGTGTTTGTGTTTGTGTGTGTGTGTGTGTGTGTGTGTGTGTGTGTGTGTGTGTGTGTGTGAGAGAGAGAGAGAGAGAGTGCGAGAGAGAGTGAGAGAGAGAGAGTGTGTGTATGTGTGTGTGTGTGCGTGTGTGTCTGTGTCTGTGCGAGAGAGAGAGAGAGTGTGTGTGTGTGTGTCTGTGTCTGTGCGCGCGAGAGAGAGTGTGTGTGTGTGTGCGCGCGCGCGCGCGCGTGTGTGTGTGTGTGTGAATGAGTGAGTGTTTGTGTTTGAGTGAGTGCGCGCGCGCGTGTGTGTGTGTATGAGTGTGTTTGTATGTGTGTGTGTGAGTGAGTGTGAGAGAAAGAGAGAGAGTGCGTGTGTGTGTGTGTGTGTGTATGTGTGTGTGTGTGTGTGTGTGTGTGTGTGTGTGTGTGTGAATGAGAGGGAGCGAGAAAGAGAAAGAGTGAGAGAGAGGAAAGGGGACAGTGAAAGAGAAAGACAGACAGACAGACAGACAGAGAAGGGTGGGCGTGAGGTAGAGAAAAAGATCACTGACCGTTTATGAACTTTAGCCATGTTCATAATCATCCACATACCGACAGACAGTTCGATCTGTTTGTGTGAGGTTGTGTATGTTTCTTCTTCTTCTTCTTCTTTGTTTTTTCCTCCTCCTCCTCCTCCTTCTTCTTCCTCCTCCTCTTTTTCTTCTTTCTTTCTTTTGTTTGTATATTTCCTTCTTTCTTCCTTCCTTCCTTCTTCTTCTTTTTCCTCCTGCTACTTCTTTTCTTTTTTTCTTTCTTCCTTCCTTCTCCTCCTCCTTCTTCTTCTGCTTCTTTTTCCTTTGCTGCTGCTTCTTCTTTCACAGCACGAGACTGTTGAATGTTTAACAAAGAAAAGAAAGAGTGCGCGCGCGTGTACGTGTGTGCGCGCGCGCGCGCGCGAGAGAGAGAAAGTGTGTGTGTGTTTAGTGAGAGGGAGAGTGTGTATCTAGCTAGCTACTGTCTATCTATCAATCTATCTATCTGTCTGTCTGCTATCTATCTATCATCATCTATCATCTATCTATCTGTCTGTCTGTCTATCTATCATAGATCAATCTATCTTCAATCTATCTATCTGTCTGTCTATCTCTCTCTCTCTCTTCTCTCTCTCTCTCTTATATATATATTATATATATAATATATATATATATATATATATATATTATTATATATTATAAGTAGATCACTCATAAGAAGATTAGGAAAAGACAGGCAACATTTATAGGCCATTTTATGAGGAAGGGGAACACCTGTCACAACAGGAAAGTTGGAGGGAAAGAGAGCACCAAGTAGACCCAGGGAGGAAAATGCTAGACGGACTTGCAGAGTGGCTGGGGACGAGGAGGGTGGGGAGATGCTATGCGGCACGAGAGATAGGGACAAATGGAAGTCCATGGATCGCCAACGCCAAGCGGCAGGAAACCTGATGATGATATGATGATGATATATATAATATATATATATAAATATATATATATATATATATATAATATATACCCATACCCATATCTCTATCTACAAACATACGTACATACATACACATAGGGGGAGAGACAGAGGGGAGAGGAGAGAGAGAGAGAGAGAGAGAGAGAGAGAGAGAGAGAGAGAGAGAGAGAGAGAGAGAGAGAGAGAGAACATCAAAGTGGACACCAAAGAAGTACTGTGTACATTATGAATTAACTAAGACACGGGCCTGCAAGGCGTTTTGTGGTTTCTCCAATGTCACAGAATGTTGAGGGAAACTAATGAGCCAAGGGATTAAGTTGTGTAGAGGGAGTGGGGGGGGGGGGGGAGATGGGCGGCAACAGCTAAGATGTCGGTGTGTTGGAAGAGAACTGACTTCTTAACCTACTTATTAGTGCCGTGTTCGGTGTGTTGACCTTGCTCATTAGTTCATAATTTAATAACATACATAGACTAGCCAGACAACTGACTGATTAACCCACTTATTTAGTTGTCCATTGTCCTGAGGTCGTAGGGGAGTGAGGTGGTAGAGATGTTAACGTTTCTCAGGGCCAGCGTTACAAGGGTGGTGCCCATCTCCTCTCCCTCGCTGCTTTACCTTTCCCTGACTGTGAAGACAGTCAGGTAGCCATTGACAGCTGTTTGACCTTTCCCTAACTGTGAAGACAGTCAGGTAGCCATTGACAGCTGTTTGACCTTTCCCTAACTGTGAAGACAGTCAGGTAGCCATTGACAGCTGTTTGACCTTTCCCTGACTGTGAAGACAGTCTGGTAGCCATTGACAGCTGTTTGACCTTTCCCTAACTGTGAAGACAGGTAGCCATTGACAGCTGTTTGACCTTTCCCTAACTGTGAAGACAGTCAGGTAGCCATTGACAGCTGTTTGACCTTTCCCTGACTGTGAAGACAGTCAGGTACCCATTGACAGCTGTTTGACCTTTCCCTAACTGTGAAGACAGTCAGGTAGCCATTGACAGCTGTTTGACCTTTCCCTAACTGTGAAGACAGTCAGGTAGCCATTGACAGCTGTTTGACCTTTCCCTAACTGTGAAGACAGTCAGGTAGCCATTGACAGCTGTTTGACCTTTCCCTGACTGTGAAGACAGTCAGGTACCCATTGACAGCTGTTTGACCTTTCCCTAACTGTGAAGACAGTCAGGTAGCCATTGACAGCTGTTTGACCTTTCCCTGACTGTGAAGACAGTCAGGTAGCCATTGACAGCTGTTTGACCTTTCCCTAACTGTGAAGACAGTCAGGTAGCCATTGACAGCTGTTTGACCTTTCCCTAACTGTGAAGACAGTCAGGTACCCATTGACAGCTGTTTGACCTTTCCCTAACTGTGAAGACAGTCAGGTAGCCATTGACAGCTGTTTGACCTTTTCCCTAACTGTGAAGACAGTCAGGTAGCCATTGACAGCTGTTTGACCTTTCCCTAACTGTGAAGACAGTCAGGTAGCCATTGACAGCTGTTTGACCTTTCCCTAACTGTGAAGACAGTCAGGTAGCCATTGACAGCTGTTTGACCTTTCCCTAACTGTGAAGACAGTCAGGTAGCCATTGACAGCTGGGTAGATTAGAAGCCGCACACAGTTCCACAGATGTGATCATCACCCGTACACACTCATGCAGGCAGGTGGCAGGTGAATGCTCAATCTAGGAGAAGAGTGGTTCAGATGTTCGCCTGCCAATAACTAGACTCGAAGTTCCAGGATTCGTTCCCCGTTGAAACCTCAACTTTTCTCCTCGATTTGACCGGAAAATCGAACTGAACCTTTTAGTCCTTCGGAAGGGGACGAAAAACGAGTCGGACCCGTGTGCCTTCTGGCCCGTGCACCGTTAAGGACCCCACGGCAATTGAAAATCGGGAAGAGCAGGCCATTCGCCCGGCTGCCCTGGTATTAAACATTGGAGAAATAGGTTGATTTCCCAGGTCCATCCCTTTAAAGGCCAATTAAGCCTTCTTGGCTTTCTGAAGTCTTCGTTAAAAAAAAAAAATTAAAAAAACAAGAAAAAAATGGGTGGCGCTGCATTGCAGCGACGCGTTCCAAGGAGGAGATCATCCCGAGTTTCACATGGTAAATCCACTGTGACAAAAGGAATGAATATGAATATGAATATCTCTGCGCCAACCCGTCCTCTACTTAATTAGTGAACAAGTGAAAAACACCCGAGGATACTGGATAGCGCCCAGAGCACCAATGCCTCATCGCTTTCGGGATAATCACTTTCCAACGCCTTTTTAAAAAATTTTTTTTATATATATAGATGAGAGTTGTTTCCCACAAAGCTTTGTGGGAGATTACAGGGAATCTTGCTGTTTATCTTTTATATAATTCGATGTTGATGAAATTAGATGGACAATGGTAGTGCATGCATTGTTCTCTCTCTCTCTCTCTCTCTCTCTCTCTCTCTCTCTCTCTCTCTCTCTCTCTCTCTCTCTCTCTCTCTCTCCTCTCTCTCTCCTCTCTCTCCTCCTCTCCCTCTCTCTCTCTCTCTCTCTCTCTCTCTCTCTCTCTCGTTATTTTCTCCTTTGATATCGCTGTTTATGGTGATGTCTTCTCTTTATTCCTTGGTCTTTCCTCTTCTCCGGTGGGCTTCTTTAGTGGTTTGATGAACCGCTCTTCTCCTAGATCGAGCATTCACCAAGCAAAGGGTTTGGGGGGGGGGGGGGGCTGTCCATGCGCTGCGTGAGCCATTCGGACCCAGTCGTCAGTTCCTTGTTTACAAACCGAACGGCAAGGTGGAGAGATGACAAAAGCCTTGATACAGACACACAACGTGCACCACCCAGTCCACAGCCCAACTAGATCTAACTACCAGACCAACAGAGAATGGAAGAGCCCTCTGTCGTAATAATGTGGACATTTATTTCTCCCTCTATCCACCCGCCACCTCGTATAGTATAGCTGCCAGGTCTTCTCCCCTTTTTTAGTCTCGACACTTAGCAGTTGGAAGCTGCCAGTGTTGTTTTAACCAGTCACAGGGTGTGTGCGTGCGGCTACAAAAGTACCCATTGTATTGACTTTACTGTTCGTTCTTAAAACACAGACTAGGAAGATAGTAGATTTCTTATTTTGTTAGCAGTACACCCAGATATTTGTCCATTGTTCACTTACTAACAGTGTGTATGTCAGTGTGTGTGTGTATGTGTGTGTGTGTGTTATGTGTTTCTCTCTCTCTGTCTCTCTCTGTCTCTCTCTCTCATTGTGTGTATGTCTCTCTGTCTCCGTCTCTCTCAGCGTGTGTGTGTGTCTTTGTCTCTGTCTGTCTCTCTGTCTCTGTCTCTCTCTCTCTCTCTCAGTGTGTGTGTCTCTCTGTCTCAGTCCCTTTCTCTCTCTCTCTCTCTGTCTGTCTGTCTGTCTGTCTGTCTCTCTCTCTCTCTCTCTCTCTCTCTCTCTTCTCTCTCCTCTCTGTTTCTGTGTGTGTAGTACGGTATCGGACTTTGGAACGCCCCAGCTGTCGATGTGAAGTGTATATGAAGACAAACAGGACAGTTATATGTACACTAGGTGTGTGCACACAAACTTGTGTGGGTTGTTGGAAGGTAATCCCCCTGGCTTTGTAGGTGGACGGCAGGTGAGACGTCACTCAGTCAGGTCAAGCTTCTGGAGTCTCTTCTGTCAGTACCTGGCTGTGTGTACTCACACCTGACACCACCTGCTTACATCTGTCGTGTTACTGTTGTTTTCCTGCATAGAACCTGGCTTTGTTCTCACATCTGACACTTGATACCTCACTTGAGATCTGCACAATACCCTGCTGGTGTCGTTGTCACTAATTTAGGCCAGACCTTTAATCTCCCTTTGGGGAGAGGGGGAGGGAGGGAGGAAGAGAGAGAGAGAGAGTGTGTGTGTGTGTGTGAGTGTGTGTGTGAGTGAGTGAGTGAATGAGTGTGTGTGTTGAGATGAGGAATACTATGAAAGAACATTGATTCTGAGACTGTGCAGTTGAGATTGAGTGTGTGTGTGTGTGTGTGTGTGTGAGATTGAGAGAGAGAGAGTGTGTGTGTGTGTGTGATTGAGTGTGTGTGTGTGTGTGTGAGAGAGAGAGAGAGAGAGAGATTGAGAGAGAGAGAGAGAGTGTGTGTGTGTGTGTGTGTGTGTGTGTGTGTGTGTGTGTGTGTGTGTGTGTGTGTGTGTGTAAACCAGACATATTACACATAATGCATACATACACAGAGTAAAACAAACAACAGAGAAACGTACGTAACATACTTAAACAGACAAGACAGCCAATATCTTAAGAAATCTTAAAAATGTGACATTAATTTGATTCATATGGGGAATATTATGGAAGAACATCGACTCTGAGACTATGCAATTGAGATGAAGTGTGTGTATGTGTGTGTCTATGTGTGTGTGTGAGAGAGAGAGAGAGAGAGAGAGAGAGAGAGAATAGAGAGAGAGAGAGAGTGAATACCGTCCCTATGTTCATCCTCATCCCTGTACTTTAGGAAACGAGTGTTCAGAGCGAAAGGGACGGTAGTAGATTGATCTCAACAAAGATGTGTCGTCTTTCTACTGTTGGATGACTGACATTGTCCAGAACGGACATTCCTCCTGACCAACTTTCTGATCCGAGGGTTCAGTACTTCTTAGGTTTCCCTTAGAGCCACACCCTCACTCCTTCTCTCTCTCTCTCTCTCTCTCTCTCTCTCTCTCTCTCCTCTCCACATACACACACGCACACCACACACACCCTGCACACACACACACATATACAGCCTACACACACACACACACACACACCTACGCACACACATTCGTGACACACCCACACACACACACACACACACACACACACACACACACACACACACACACACACCACGCACGCACACCGCAACACACACACACACACACACACCACACACAATAACCACACACACACACACAATAACCACACACACACACACACACAAAATACCACACACACACACCACACACACACACACACACACACCACACACACACACACACACACACACACACACACACACACACACACACACACACACACACACACACACACACACTGACCCTTCTCCGTGGTCAAATGACCGCATGACTTCCAGGCTTATCCCCGTTGCAGGGGACTAGCTTTGCTTGTTAAGTTTCACTCAGGCGTTATGGCGACCACCATCATGTTGTGTACGCCTGACTGCATCATTTTACTGTCTGTTTCACTCTCACATCGCCAACAACTGTCCTGTTTCACCCTCACATCACCAACAACTGTCCTGTCTGTTTCACCCTCACATCGCCAACAACTGTCCTGTTTCACTCTCACATCACCAACAACTGTCCTGTTTCACTCTCACATCGCCAACAACTGTCCTGTTTCACTCTCACATCGCCAACAACTGTTCTGTCTGTTTCACCCTCACATCGCCAACAACTGTCCTGTTTCACTCTCACATCACCACAACTGTCCTGTTTCACTCTCACATCGCCAACAACTGTCCTGTTTTCACCTCTCACAATCGCCAACAACTGTCTGTCTGTTTCACCCTCACATCGCCAACAACTGTTCTGTCTGTTTCATCTCACATCACCAACAATCTGTCTGTTTCACCCTCACATCACCAACAACTGTTCTGTCTGTTTCATCCCTCACATCACACAACAACTGTTCTGTCTGTTTCTCACTCTCACATCACCAACAACTCTGTCCTGTTTCACCTCTCACATCACCAACAACTGTCTGTTTCACTCTCACATCACCAACAACTGTCCTGTTTCACTCTCACATCACCAACAACTGTCCTGTTTTCTCCACCCTCACACCCCAAAAACTGTCCGTTTACGCACCTCACATCGCCAACAACTGTCCTGTTTCACTTCACATCACCAACAACTGTCCTGTTTTCAACCCCGTCTCACTACATCACCAACAACTGTCCTGTTCTTCCAACACTCTCACATCACCAACAACTGTCCTGTTTCACCCTCACATCACCAACAACTGTCCTGTTTCACTCTCACATCGCCAACAACTGTCCTGTTTCACTATCACATCGCCAACAACTGTCCTGTGTTCTGTCTGTTTCACTATCACATCACCAACAACTGTTCTGTGTTCTGTCTGTTTCACTCTCACATCACCAACAACTGTTCTGTCTGTTTCACTCTCACATCACAAACAACTGTTCTGTCTGTTTCACTCTCACATCACCAACAACTGTTCTGTGTTCTGTCTGTTTCACTCTCACATCACCAACAACTGTTCTGTGTTCTGTCTGTTTCACTCTCACATCACCAACAACTGTTCTGTGTTCTGCCTGTTTCACTCTCACATCACCAACAACTGTTCTGTCTGTTTCACTCTCACATCACCAACAACTGTTCTGTCTGTTTCACTCTCACATCACCAACAACTGTTCTGTGTTCTGTCTGTTTCACTCTCACATCACCAACAACTGTTCTGTCTGTTTCACTCTCACATTACCAACAACTGTTCTGTCTGTTTCACCCTCACATCACCAACATCTGTTCTGTGTTTTGTCTGTTTCACTCTCACATCACCAACAACTGTTCTGTCTGTTTCACCCTCACATCATCTCCAACTGTCATCTGTTCTGTCTGTTTCACTCTTACATCACCAACAACTGTCATCTGTTCTGTCTGTTTCACCCTCACATCATCTCCAACTGTCATCTGTTCTGTCTGTTTCACCCTCACATCACCAACAGCTGTTCTGTCTGTTTCACCCTCACATCACCAACAACTGTTCTGTCTGTTTCACCCTCACATCACCAACAGCTGTTCTGTCTGTTTCACCCTCACATCACCAACAGCTGTTCTGTCTGTTTCACTCTCACATCACCAACAACTGTACTGTCTGTTTCACTCTCACATCACCAACAACTGTACTGTCTGTTTCACTCTCACATCACCAACAACTGTTCTGTCTGTTTCACCCTCACATCACCAACAACTGTTCTGTCTGTTTCACCCTCACATCACCAACAACTGTACTCTGTCCAGCTTTCTTCACACACAGTAAACAGTTTCTGTTGTCTGTTCACAAACATGTTCTGCGTACAGGCTTTGGTTAAAACTGTTATTTGTTGGTCTATATACACACAAGATATGAGAAGGCACGAGAATTTATCGACAGGACAGCGTAAATGTCGTGCTAGAGCCCTGTCACATCCCGACATTGTTTCTGTAGGAATGAAATACAGGTGTCTGTAACTCTGTGTAGGAACTGGGTGTAGAAGTAACAACACACACACACATACACACACACACAACACACACACCACACACACACACACACACACACACACACACACACACACACACACACACACACACACACACACAACACACACCACACACACACACACACATACACATACACACCCCACACACACACACACACACACACACACACACACACACTACACACAACACACACACAACACACACACACACACACACACACACACACACCTGTTGCAACATATTCTCTCTCTTTCTCCCCTGTCCTCTGTCACTCACTTTCTCTTTCATTCACTCTTGTCTTGCTGTCTCTCACATCGTCTTTTCAGTTGTTTTTAATATAATTATGTAGATCACAACGGTAGATGCATAATTACAATAATAATTATAATAATTACAATATTTATATAGCGCAAAATCTTGATAAAATCAAATCTAAGATGCATTCATTTGGTCTGCGTTCCAATGTATTCATACTCATATTCATTCATATTCATATTGACATTTATTATCATATTCATTTCTTTTGTCACAATAAATTTACCATGTTAAAGTCAGGCTGCTTTCCCCATTGAAAGCGTGCCCTCCTCTCCCCCCCCCCCCCCCCCCCACCTTTTTTTCTTTTTTTTAGACCAAGACTTCAGAAAGGCAAGAAGTCTAATTGGCCTTCAAGGGGAGAGGCTTGAAAACTGAACCAATCTCTCTAATATTTGATGCCAGGGCATCGGGGCAAATGTCCTGCTGTTCACGATTTTCAACGGTCGTAAGTTCTGTTTTCCTTGAAGTGGCTGTATTGGGAAGGAAGAAGTTGACTGACTGTCGATTTGTGTTTGAAAAAGAAAAAAGGAAAGAAAAAAAAAAAACGCTGAGAGCCGGGAGCACGACAAATAGCAAGCTATAGGTGGCAGAGGTCGTTTGGCTTTAGGAAGGCAGTGAGCCTTGCCATGTTGTCCGAACACTTGAACATTATAATGACTGTGGGAATGGTTTTGAAGTGTATGACCTCCTTGATCAATGGAACAGTTCTGACTGTAAGTGACGGCATATGACCTTCACACTAACAGCCATTAAAAAGAAAAGTTTTTTTTAGTAAAATTCGTTTGGTGCCGAGATGATAGTAACTGCTGAAAAGATTTAATTCAGAACGGGTTTGCTGTCAACGAAACCGGTAACCACTTAAAAAGATTTTATTTTCAAACCCCGTTTGCTTTCAACGAAACCGGTAACCTCTTCAAAAAAGATTTTTATTCAAACCCGGTTTGCTTTCGAAGGAACAGTAATCTTTTAAAAGATTATGTTCAAACCGGGTTAGCGTTTAGAAGAACATTGACTTCCCCTCCCGCCCCAGCCCCAGCCCCAGCCCCACAAGACTAGACAATTCAATACAGCGTATTACAATACGAGTTATACGATGTATTACATGTACACCACAATATA
>JAPXFY010000020.1:70299601-70314601 GCA_030674185.1 Monoplex corrugatus
GGGTGAAGGTTTGTGGTGGTATTGGGGGATCAGGTGGACGTGTGAAGGAAGCCTTGTTACGCCAAAGACAGTGCTTTGTCGGCCCCCCTGTAGTGTCAAGTTTTCTCTTCTGCCCCAGATACCGACTGGACTTCAAAGACACGGCACTGCCTCTCGCTTCACTGGCGTTGCCCCCGTCCTGATCATTTGTTGTCTGCAACACAGATTACCAGACCATCAGACCCATGTGATCATGATGTGGAATTCCATGTCAGCTGTGTGACAGGACTGTATTCTGTTACTCCTTTCATGATACGTCTTGGCATCAACGAGGCTTACAAATACAAACACATACCGTGGTAGAAAATGTTAGGAACTCCCTCAGTGACGTACCTGTGAAATGGATAAAATGTCATTATGTGGTTCCAGTCTTCCCATGAGCGGTTTTAAACTGTTGTCTTTTATCTTAACCTGGATGTCGTTTTTGACGTGGTGTTAGCCCTGATATGGTTCTAGTTGTCGGCTGGGCTATAAGCAGTATAAACTTGAGCTTGAGCCCATAATGTCAAGGTAAAGGTTGTCCCTTACACCTTGAGGTCTAGAGGAGGAAGGTGGCAAAGACCTGAACTTTTCTCAGGACCAGCATTATGAGGGCGGTGCCCATCTCCTTACCCTCGCTACTTTACCTTTACCAACCTCAGACATCCACAAATCATCTTCATTGATGGGCCCAAAAGATCCTACAAGGATTTGGGCTTCTGGGATTCGAACCTGCAGCCTTCCAGTCGTTAGTTAGTCTGTTGAGCTAACCATGATGACAAGACAATTGGTGTGTGTTACAATATTTTGTTGGCTTTGAGAAAATACATTTGGTTGGCTTGTATCAGAAAAAGAATAGTAGGTTGGCTTGTAACAGTGACAGAATAGTGGGTTGGTTTGTAGCAGTGACAGAATAGTGACCCCCAACGCTTTTACTTCGATAGGAAATTCCTTTTCTCCACCTTATCCCACCAGAGAATAACATGATTTATCATACGCCAGCAGGGGCACCTACATGCTCGTAGCACACACACACACTCACACACACGCACACGCACGCACGCACGCACGCACGCACACACACACGCACGCACGCACGCACGCACATATATATACACACACACAAACGCTTACATACACATACACCACCCTATACAAACTAATGCAGCCTGGCTGTTTTAACGTTCTGAATGCTTTTCTGTTGCTCGTTAAATCGTATGATGGTACCTTATATGGTACAATGCCAATATGACTTCATGGATTCATCCATTCTCTCTATATACTTTCTTTCTTTTATTTCTTTATTTCTTTCTTTATTTATTGATTTAAATATTTATCTATCCATTTATTTGTCCATTCATTTTTTTTTCCCGTCTCAAAGCACTTATGTGAATGGACGTTAAAAGAAATAACGAACAAATAGTGGGTTGGCTTGTAGCAGTGAAAGAATAGTAGATTGGATTGTAGCATTAAGAGGGAAGGGCAGGCCTGGAGGGAGACGTTTGGCTGCCTGTTAAACGTAGCGTGCATTAGCCGCTTACACTTCACTACGGCAAATAGCTACACTAAGTATACAGCTCTCTACACTCTCTCTGCCGCGGTCTTCTCTGTGTGTGTGTGTGTGTGTGTGGCGTTCTTTCCACTGCCGGCTCTCGTGTAAAGCATTGTTGTTTTGTTTGGAGGTGTTAACCAACCCGGAGTGCACTACGTAGCTCAAAGTGTTTGAAGGTGTTTGTGTTAGTGTTGTTCAACTGGCAGTGTGGCTGAAAGAGTCGCGTGTGCAGTGTGTCAAGTCCAGTCATGCCGAATGCTGCAGGTCGGTCAGGTTGGTCACCTGTTGCAGCGCAGGTGAGCTCGTAAGGCAGCCAGCGTGTTGTGGGCCTACCGTCACAACTGATGGGGTACAAGTAGTCGTCCTGTGGCGTTGACAGTCAACATCTTACAGAGTGGATATCATTTTTATTATCTAGCTGCCAGCATCTTACAGAGCGGATATAATATTCTCTATTTGCTATATAGTCAGCACAATGCTACTGCATGCTGTCTCTGGACCTGCAGTATGAAGTTGATCGTACCTTCCCGGTGAGAAAGTGAATCGTGGTGTTAGTGATGTGTTTTCTATCGCTGAAAGTGACTTGTGCCGGTGCTTATGTTAACAGTACGCTGTGATACTGGCGCTTTCTGTTAGATGATGATAAATGTTAAAATATTGCCTCTAGTTAAGACGGGGGTGGGGGTGGGCAAGTCAAGCAGTATACTAGTACCATTGGAGCACTCCTGCTCTCATTCATACTGTGACTTGGTTTTCTAATTTGGATTACCGGTAGACCTACACGTGAGTTCTTGTTCTGCGGGTGTGGATTACAGGTCTACACGCGAGTTCTTGATGTGTGTGTGTATATGTGTGTGTGGTTAGGTCACCGTATGTCACTGATGACCCAACACCTTTCAACAAACACACACCGTGATCATTGAAGGACAAGACCTGAAGAAGCCGATGATCCATCCAGAAAGTGTGTGAATTTTGTTGGGATGCCATGTGGATTGTTCTGTGAGTTTTACATTTTTGTTCCATTCTCCATTTTGTTCCATTCTCTATTAATATGTTTTTGTGTTGTTTCAAGTATAGTGCACTGTTGTGTGCAGTTTCTGGTTGTCTGGTTGTCTGCAGTCTTGTCTAGATCTCCATTCTTGTTCCAGTCCTGTCTCCTGTCTTGTCTGTTCAGTGCGATGTTTATCTGCAGTGTTGTCTAGATCTCCATTTTTGTTTAATTTGCTACTACTACTACTACTACTACTACTACTACTACTACTACTGGATGATATTCACTAATTCCCTGATGTGTACCTGGAAATAAGAACGTGTATTTACACACACACACATGCACACACACTCACACTCATTCACACACACACACCACACACACACACACACACACACACACACACACCACACACACACACACACACACATACATACACACTCTCTCTCTATCTCACATACACACACATACACACTCTCTCTCTCACACACACACACACACAGTCACATACACATACACACACATTCTCTCTCTCACACGCACACTCACATTCACACACACGCACACTCACACACTCACACATGCACGCGCACGTGCGAGCACACGCACACATACACACACTCACACACACACATAGACACTCATACACATACGTGCGCGCAGACGCAAGCACACGCGCGCGAACACACACACACTGTGCACACACGCTCGCGCGCACGCATACACACACTCTGTGTACACACACACGCACACACACACACACACTGTATACACACACTCACACACACTTACACTCACACTCACACACACACACACACACACACACTCACACACTGTACACACACACACTCACACACACACACACACACACACACACACACACACACACACACACACACACACACACACACACACACACACATACGTCTAATATCACTTACAGTGAAAAGACGTTAAATCAAAGTACGAACGAACACACACTGTACATGTACACACCAGCCGGCCATTCCAACCCTCTATATAATACAACAAATGAACGCCTTGTTATCAGCATTCAGTGAGTTGGATGAGAGAGTGTCACCCAATCAGTCAAAGAGAGGACAAGTGTTATTTCAGTGTTGTGTCTTGTCTTGTTAGCTGTGTTATGCGGGAGCTGTCATTATTCCCATTCATTATCCCGTGTTGATGGGGAGGGAGGGGGGAGGCAGGCAGGAGGACAGTTATGACTGTTGATTAATGACTGTCAGGACGACAGGCGACGCTGGGCTGATCCATTACACTGTGAGACGTCCGTGCCGAACGCTGCCCCTCGTTCACAACTGCCGTCATATTGATTATGTCACAGTCCTAACATCCCCATTCACCAGGCTTGGGAATGCCAAAGACGGACACCTGCTGTGTTGGAGCAGTCATCATGGGCAGGTTACTGAAATAATGAGTGTTATTGATGAAACATGCCTTGTGGGCCGGGGTTCTTTCAGTATAAATAGTATCCCCACCCTCTGGACATTCTGTGATAGAAATATTTCCTCTTTTCTGTTTCTTTCTTTCTTCCTCCTTTGCTTTCTGTTATTTCTTCCTATCATTCTGCCTTTGTGGTCCATTCACCTGTATAGTGTTCAATAAAGTCACACACTTTTTCTTAAGGTTGATAATTGGGTACATGTGTTGAGTCCATTTTTGGCTCTAGGGAGGTGAGATGCAATTTTAGGTAATTTATGCCCGTTTTTATATATGTTTTGGTGTCCTTAGGTATGCTTATATTTGTATTCAGGTGTGTTTTTTTAAATCCCCTGTGCGATGAATTGGCCGGACTGGTCAACGCCGGGGCATGTCCTTAGATTATCTGCATGAATGCATTGATGTGTGTACTTTATTTTCTTTTCTGTTTTTTCGTTGTTGAAGTTTTGTATGTTTTGAAGCGGTTATAGCCCTGGTATGGCTCTACGCAGTTGGCTGGGCTTTAAACAACAATAACAGTAACACTTGATGAAACACAGCTCTCTGGTGCCTGTCTGTCCATGGACCTGGCAGCAAAGGCCCCAACGTAGCACATACCATATCATAGGGTTTGCTTCATAGCAGTGGTAGGAGCTGAGTGGTGTTTGAAGATAGTAGGGATTCTGTGTAGATGGAGTGAAGATAGTAGGGATTCTGTGTAGATGGAGTGAAGATGGTAGGGATTCTGTGTAGATGGAGTGAAGATGGTAGGGATTCTGTGTAGATGGAGTGAAGATAGTAGGGATTCTGTGTAGATGGAGTGAAGATAGTGGGGATTCTGTGTAGATGGAGTGAAGATAGTGGGGATTCTGTGTAGATAGAGTGAAGATGGTAGGGATTCTGTGTAGATGGAGTGAAGATGGTAGGGATTCTGTGTAGATGGAGTGAAGATCGTAGGGATTCTGTGTAGATGGAGTGAAGATGTAGGGATTCTGTGTAGATGGAGTGAAGATAGTAGGGATTCTGTGTAGATGGAGTGAAGATAGTAGGGATTCTGTGTAGATGGGAGAATCGAACCCTGTCTTCTTGCTTGTGGCCCCTTGTACTCACAGAGTTGTTTCCCTTCTGTGGTGGACTTCCTTCTGTGTATAATTCTGACCGTTACTGGTATCTGATGGTACGTTGATACACAGAGTGAGGTCAGTGGACACTGGATTTTTTTTTAATACATTAATAAAGATTGTAATATCCTGAAATATGCACATATATATTGATATACAGACTGAGGTCAGTCAGACTATTTTTCTTGTTTTTCTGTTTGTGACCTGTGCGTTCGCGCTTGACAAAGGCCGGTTGGCCGAAAATTTGAGCTTGTCTTGTCTTGTTTTGTTGAATACGCGCTTACATTAGTTTTCTTGTTCTTCTGGTTTCTGTTTGCTTGGGCGCGGGCATCGCACTTGTTTTGGATCTCTATTTTTTTAAATCAATAAAAAATGTAATATCCAGGGATATACACAGATTGATATACAGACTGGGATCATTTAGACATTGGTTTTATAGCATTAATAAAATAATTGCAATATCCGGGGGGTATGCATTGCTGTATTGATATACAGACTATGATCAGTTGGACATAGGTTTTATTGTGTCAATAAAACAATTGTGATATCCAGGGATATACATTGCTGCATTTATATACAGATTGGGATCAGTTAGGCATTGGTTTTATTACAGTAATAAAACAGTTGTAATATCCAGGAATATATTAACGTTTAAAATGGATGCATAATGTCAACAGAATGCGACTAAACGTTGTATTTAAACCAGCGAAATGGAGAGACGTCCCAATCTCAGTCTGTGTCTGTCTGTCTGTCTGTCTGTCTGTCTGTCTGTCTCTCTGTCTGTCTATCTGTCTGTTTGTCTGTCTCTCTGTCTGTCTGTCTGTCTCTCTCTCTCTCTTTCTCTCTCTCACAGACACACACACACTCGCACACGCACACACTCGCATACACACACACACACACACACACACACACGCGCGCGCGCACGCACGCACGCACGCACACACTCACACACACACAGACATACACACACACACACATTCACACACAACACACACATTCACACACACACACACACACACACACACACGCACACACAGACACACATACACATACACACACATATGCACACACACACACACACATATGCACACACACACATACTCACACACATACACACACACACACACAACACACACACACACACACACACACACACACACACACACACACACACACACACACACACGTGTATCTATAGAGATAAAAACAGGAAGCAGCCTGCCCATGTGACAGGGGAAAGGAGGAAATGTGTGGGTACGTGAAGAAGGAAGGAGACAGTTGGCTGACCATCAGCCTGTCTTGACAGAGATGGACACCTGTCTGACCAAACTGACCATCACCTGTCAGTACACACACCTCTGTACTTTATAATGTTAACAATGTCCACGTATTGACCATCACATTGTCAGTACACACATCTATACTTTATACATGTTAAAACTGTCCACCACTTTATACATGTAAACACTGTCCACTGACCATCACACCTCGGTACACACACACCTGTACAGTGGTGTCCACTTTATACATGTTAACACTGACCATCACGCGTCAGTACACACACACACCTGTACAGTGATGTCCACTTTATACATGTTAACACTGACCATCACATGTCAGTACACACATACACCTGTACAGTGGTGTCCACTTTATACATGTTAACACTGACCATCACACATCACTACACACATACACCTGTACAGTGATGTCCACTTTATACATGTTAACACTGACCATCACACATCAGTACACACACATTCCTGTACAGTGATGTCCACTTTATACATGTTAACACTGACCATCACACATCACTACACACACACACACCTGTACAGTGATGTCCACTTTATACATGTTAACACTGACCATCACACATCACTACACACATACACCTGTACAGTGATGTCCACTTTATACATGTTAACACTGACCATCACACATCACTACACACACACACCTGTACAGTGGTGTCCACTTTATACATGTTAACACTGACCATCACACATCAGTACAAACACACACACACACACACACACACACACACACACACACACACACACACACCACACACACACACACACACACACACACACCTGTACAGTGATGTCCACTATATACATGTTAACACTGTCCACTGTTCATCACACGTCACTACACACACACACACACACACACACACCTGTACAGTGATGTCCACTATATACATGACCTGCCCTGTTAGTACTTTTCTCACACCTAGATGACCGCTGGATTGCTTCATATTTGTAGTGTATTTTATTTCAGTTTACTGTTTCGCTGTTTGATTTTCAAAATAGCTATAAAATGGGAATGTTGATATATTGATTCGTTTTTCGGTTTTAGACACCTTGCCGTGTGTGGGGTGAACATAGGTTTAGACGGGTGTTAGTGGGAGATGGGTGGACAGCAAGGGGGTAGGTGTGGTGTGTCATCACAGATAGGTGTTTCCTCCCTGAAAGGCGTGTCCTAGAGGTATAAAGAGAATGACTGGTCAAATATGATTACTGAGGATTAGTTTTCTACCTGCTCCCCCCCCCCCCACCTCTCTGTCTGTCTGTCTCTGTCTCTCTCAGTAGTATTCTACCTACTTCCCCCCCCCCCACCTCTCTCTGTCTGTCTCTGTCTCTGTCAGTAATATTATACCTGCTTGCCCTCCCCCCCCCTCTCTCTCTCTGTCTGTCTGTCTCTCTCTCTCTCAGTAGTTATTCTACCTGCTCCCCCCCCCCCACCTCTCTGTCTGTCTGTCTCTGTCTCTCTCTTAGTAGTATTCTACCTGCCCTCCCCCCCCCACCTCTCTCTCTCTTCTGTCTCTGTCTCTCTCTCAGTAGTATTCTACCTGCTTCCCCCCTCTCTCCCTCTCCCCCCCCCCTCTCTCTCTCTCTCTTTCGTTAGTTTTCTGCTGGCTTTCTTCTCTGTCTCTGTCTCTCTGTCTGCCTTTTCTGTCTGTCTGTCTGTCTCTTTCTCTCTCTCTCTCTCTCTCTCTCTGACTCTCTGTCTGTCTGTCTCTCTCTCTCTGTGTCTCTCTCTGTCTCTGTCTGTCTGTCTCTCTCTCTCTCTCTCTCTTTGTGTATTAGTGATAGATACATCGTTATCAGTATGTCAGTATAAATAAAGTGGATATAGACAAAATATCACTGTCAGCCTGGACCCAATAAACTGGGGTGTTTTGGAGACATAGATCTCCTGCCTTCCACACTGACTACATGGGTTCCAGTCTCTCATGCGAACAATGTTGTGTCAGCAGCCCTCAGTACTTGTCGTATTCAGGGTTGAGGAAGGTAAAGCAGTGAGGGACAAGAGATGGGCACCGCCCGAATTATGCTGGGCTCACGTAAAGGTAATGTCTAGAGCTACCATATC
This sequence comes from Monoplex corrugatus, assembly GCA_030674185.1. NCBI lineage: Eukaryota > Metazoa > Mollusca > Gastropoda > Littorinimorpha > Ranellidae > Monoplex > Monoplex corrugatus. Next base: position 70,308,108 of record JAPXFY010000020.1, read on the forward strand.
ATTCACCTACAATTTCAGGCTTATGAGACAAATTGTATCTTTTACACATACGTACGTGCATACATACTTAGATACATGAATATACATACATACATACATACATACATACATACATACATACATACATACACACATACACACACACATACATACAGACAGACATACATACATACATACATACATACAGACATACATACATACATACATACACACACATACATACAGACATACATGTACATGCGTACATACGTACATACATACATACATACATACATACATACATACACACACACATACATACAGACATACATACATACATACATACATACATACATACATACATACATACAGATATACATGTACATGCGTACATACGTACATACATACATACATACATACATACACACACACATACATACATACATACATACATACATACATACACACACACATACATACAGACATACATACATACATACATACACACATACATACAGATATACATGTACATGCGTACATACGTACATACATACATACATACATACATACATACATACATACACACACACACACACATTATAGATACATATATATGTATATATATATACACACACAAAGGCGCATACACACATATATTTAGTGTGTGTGTGTATGTATGTATGTATACGATAGTGTTAACCCAACCATGGCATCCTTACTGTCCTTCGGCCTTCCCCCCACCCCCCACCCTCCCTCAGTTTGCGTGTGCTTTGTGCCCTGAAGGTTTGTGATGGCTTTGGTGAATACTGACAGTGCGCGCCTTGGTTTGATTCTTGAATCAAGATTTGGTGCCTTATAGATGTCAGGTCAGACAAATAGGTCTGCTACTGGCAAGCTGTAGCCCAGTACTACCTGTCACAGCAGGAGACTTGGAGAGGGGATTGGCGCCACCAAGGATTAACCTAAGCCCACAGAAAAGATATGAGAGACACTATAGCCAACAACATACCGGATCGGTCGGGGCCCGGGTTACAAACGATCGCGCTTACCACTGACAAGCACCAGGGTGGAAGTGAAAAGTCAGCTACTGGGGCAAAGACATCATTCAAACTGCCAACGGAAAAAGCTACCATTGGAACCTGGAATGTCCGTACACTCCATCAGTGCGGCAAAGTAAAAGAACTAGAACACGAGCTGAGACGCTACCAATGGGACATTGTGGGTATATCGGAAGTAAGATGGACAGGCTTCGGAGAAGCAATCACAGAGGAAGGACACAAGATGTGGTACAGTGGCGAAGAGTCACTACATGAAAATGGCGTAGCTTTCATCGTACGCAAAGAAGTCATTGGATGCATCATGAGCTGCACGCCTGTCAACAGCAGAATCATCAGCATTCGGGTGTCAGCCAAACCAAAGAACATCACCATCATACAAGTGTATGCTCCAACTACCAGCCACGAAGACCAGGTGGTTGAAGAATTCTATGAGAAAATAGAAGACACCATCGGAAAAGCCCCCAGGAAAGACATCATCATAGTTCAGGGGGACTTCAACGCCAAAGTCGGCCCAGATGCCTACAAAAACTGGGCTGGAACAGTGGGTCAATTTGGCACAGGGGAAACTAACGACAGGGGACTTCGCCTTCTGGAGTTTGCCTGCACCCAACGGCTCACCATTGCCAACACCCTCTACCCCCACAAACTGTCAAGAAGAACAACCTGGCATGCGCCGAACGGAAAGACTCACAACCAGATCGACTTTGTCCTCACACCGCGGCGCTTCAAATCAAGCATTAATAAAGCAAAGACGAGGACATACCCTGGAGCTGATATAGGCAGCGACCACGACCTCGTGCTGCTCACAATGAAGATCAAATTGAAAAAGAAGTACCAAGCTGCGCAGCCACGCATCAAGTTTGACCTGGAAAAGCTAAAAGATCCAGAGATAGAAGAGGCATTCCAGGCACAGCTCGGGGGCGGTTCGCGGCACTCAACTTCCTGGACAGCGACATCAACGACCTCACAAACAACTTTGGTGAGGCAGTCCGCGAAACAGCAGAGGAGGTACTGGGGCGACAGAGGAAGAAACACCAAGCATGGATCTCAAATGACATCCTTGACCTCTGCGACTACAGAAGATCACTGAAGAAGACGAAAAACTCCAGCCCTGAAGAAGCCGCACAGTATCGTAAAACCAACAACCTTGTAAAGAAGAAAATGATTGAAGCCAAAGAACAATGGATCAACAACCAGTGTGAGAACATCGAGAAAGGCATGAAAAAAGGAAACAGCAAACATGCCTTCACCACACTGAAAAACCTTACCAAGACGCAGCAAAACAGATCGTCAGTCATCGAGGATACCTCAGGCGAGCTGCTGACAGAAAGCTCCGCTGTTCTGAACAGATGGACGCAGTACTGCCAAGAACTATACAACTACCCAATACAGCCAGATGACAGTTTGTTTCAGGGGGAATCAACACCATTGAGGGAATCCTCACCGCTACCAGTGATGAGAGAAGAAGTGGAAGAAGCCATCCGCAGCCTACCAGCAGGGAAATCACCTGGAGCAGACAATATCCCAGCAGAGCTGCTCAAACATGGAGGGAATGATTTGGTCACTCGTGTAACATCGATTTGTCAGAAGATCTGGGAGACAAAACAGTGGCCCACAGAATGGACTCAATCACTCATCATCCCCCTGCCCAAAAAGGGAAATATGCGCCAATGCCAGAACTACAGAACAATAAGTCTCATTAGCCACACCAGCAAGATCATGCTCAGAGTCATATTGAATCGACTGAAGAAAGAAGCGGAAGAACACCTTGCGGAAGAACAAGCTGGATTTAGGGCGGGCAGAAGCACAGTAGAACAGATCTTCACCTGCCGGATAATGATGGAGAAACATCTGCAGCATCAGAGAGACCTGTTCCACAACTTCATAGACTTTAAAAAAGCATTCGACAGGGTGTGGCATAAGGGTTTGTGGCAGGTGCTAAGAAAGTTTGGCATAGAGGAAGGTCTCGTCCAAACCATCCAGGCGCTGTATAACACTGCCAGCAGCGCAGTTCTCCTCAACAACCAGATAGGGGACTACTTCAAGACCACAGTTGGAGTCCGTCAAGGCTGCCTACTCTCTCCCGTGCTGTTCAATCTCTTCCTGGAGAACATCATGCGTGAAGCCCTCCATGACTTCCACTCCACTGTCTCCATCGGAGGAAGAACCATCAACAACCTGAGGTTCGCAGATGACATCGACCTGATGGGAGGCAGCAACGAAGAACTACAAGACCTGACCATGAGACTGGAAGAAAGTGCAGATGCACACGGAATGGAAGTGAGCACAGAAAAAAGCAAAGTCCTGGTCAACAGCACAACCAACACCCATGCTGAAATCTACATGAACGGGCAACAGCTTGAAGAAGTGGACGCTTTCAAATACCTTGGCGCCACCCTCACCAAAGACGGTCGCTCTACAACAGAAATCAAGACCAGACTAGCGATCGCAACAGCAGCAATGGTAAAGCTAAACAAGATCTGGAAGAGCAGAGAGATCGGCTTTCCATCGAAGATGAAGCTGTACAAGTCCCTGGTGCTCCCCATCCTGCTGTATGGATGCGAGAGCTGGACCATGACAGCAGAGACCACCAAGAGAATCCAGATGTTTGAAACTAAATGCTTCAGGCGCTTGCTCGGGATCTCTTGGCAAGATCGGAAAACAAACGACTTTGTGTGGAGCCAAATAACAACACTCGCAGGCCCACAAGAACCCCTCCTGGCAACAGTCAAGAACAGGAAGCTGTCGTGGTTCGGGCATGTCACACGCCACAACTCACTGCCCAAAACGGTCCTCCAGGGTACACTGGGAGGCGGCAGACGAAGGGGACGACAAGCCAAATGCTGGATGGACAACATCAAAGAATGGACCAGGTTGGATGGCCCCACAGCTGGTGCGACAGGCAGAGGACAGGACCGGTTGGCGACGGCTGGCTTCAAGAGTGTCTCTCATCTCTCCTCTACGCCATCACGGGCAGGAGAATGATGATGATGATGAGATGTCATTGTTATTATTGTGATGATGATGATGATGATGATGATGATGATGATGATGACTATTATTAGTAGTATTATAGTTACTATTATCATTATTATCATTATCATCGTCGTCATCATCATCATCATCATCATCATCATCATCATCATCAGTATGACTGTGTTCATGCTAGTAAAATCCCCTGTGTTAAAAATTGAGCGGAGTGGTCAACACCAGGGGCATCTCCTTTGGATTATGTGCTCGAATGTATTGATGTGTGTACTTACTTTTCTTTTCTTCTTTTCCTTCCTGTTGACGTATTGTGTATGTTTTGAAACGGTTATAGCCCTGATATGGCTCTACGCAGTCGGCTGGGCTTTAAACAAAAAATACCAAGTAGAGTATCTGTGGGTGTGTGCCGGCACAGAGATGGTGAAACCTTTGGGCGTAGTCCGTCAAGGCCCATTGTGTGTTAATACCGGTACAGTGTGACTATGTGCCCGTTACACAATATCAATGAGACTGAAGCCAGTGATCGTTTGTTTGAAGTTATTTCAGGTTGAGGGAAATGTACACTGGGGTCTGATGTATTTGTGTTTAGGATCTGTTGTAGTATTGTTGCTTTTTGTCCTTGTCACTATGGATTAACGATCCGTTCTTCTTGGGCAGTGTGAGTCACCATAGTGCTGCGCCACCCATCAGAGTAATGTACATGTACACAATGTACATGTACTGTCTATCTCCAGTTTAGTGGGTAGCTGTTTCGTGTGTGTGTGTGTGTGTGTGTGTGTGTGTGTGTGTGTGTGTGTGTGTGTGTGTGTGTGTGTGTGTGTGTGTGTGTGTGTGTGAGTGAGTGTGTGTGTGTGTGTGTGTGTGTGTGTGTGTGTGTGTTGTGTATGTGTGTGTTGTGTGTGTGTGTGCGTGCGTGTGTGTTTGTGTGTGTGTGCGTGTGTGTGTGTTCTCTCTCTCTCTCTCTCTCTCTCTCTCTCTCTCTGTGTGTGTGTGTGTGTGTTGTGTGTGTGTGCGTGTGTGTTCTGTGTGTGTGTTTGTGTGTGTGTGTGTGTGTGTTTGTATGTATGTGTGTGTGTGTGTGTGTGTGTGTTAGAGAGAGAGAGAGAGAGAGAGAGAGAGAGAGAGAACCTACGCATGGCTGTTTCACCCTTTCCAGAGCAGACTGAAACAAGAACCATCGATATAACCTCTTTATATATATGTGTATACAACGAGAATAGTTACGTTCCGTCAGAACCTGTCCCTGGCAGTCAGTCAGTCTGTCTGCCTTTCTGTCTGTAGCTTACCATTTAAACTTGGAACAGCACATAAATACTGACCTCTATCAGTACATCTGCCTTTTTCTTCATCTGTAAGTCGTAAAACGACGTTCTACTTTGCTGCTTTCGTCTGTCTGTATGTATGTATGTCTCTGTCTCTCTCTCTCAGTCTCTGCCTGTCTGTCTTTCTGTCTGTCTGTCTGTCATTCTGTATGTATGAATGTATGTCTCTGTCTCTCTCTCTGCCTGTCTGTCTGTCTGTGCCATCAAATGTAGATAGCCAGTGTAACTCTGTACCCATGTACGTGTAGTTAACCACTGATCTACCTACCTACCCACCTTCCCACCTGCCTACCTACCTATCTACCTACCTACCAACCTACCTACCTACCTACCTACCTACCTACCTGTCAATCTACCTACCTACCTACCAACCTACCTACCTACCAACCAACCTACCTACCTACCTACCTGTCAGTCTACCTACCTACCTACCTACCTACCAACCTACCTACCTACCTACCTGTCAGTCTACCTACCTACCTACCAACCTACCTACCTACCTACCAACCTACCTACCTAACTCCCCATCTCCCTACCAACATGCCAACTTTCGTACATACCTGCATGCTTACCTACCTGCACACCAATCTACTATCCTGCTTACCTACCTACCTACTTGCGAACCTACCAGCCAAGCTACCTAGATATCTGCCTACATACCTACGAACCTACCAACCAAGCTATCTACCTACCTATCAACCTACCTGTCAGTCTACCTACCTACCTACCTACCAACCTGCCTGCCTACCTACCTACCTACCTACCTACCTACCTACCAACCTGCCTACCTACCTACCTTCCTACCTCTCTCCCTCCCTATCTCCCTACCAACATACCAACTTTCGTACATACCTACATGCTTACCTACCTGCACACCAATCTACTATCCTGCTTACCTACCTACCTACTTGCGAACCTACATGCCAAGAAGCTACCTAGATATCTGCCTACATACCTACGAACCTACCAACCAAGCTATCTACCTACCTATCAACCTACATGTCAGTCTACCTACCTACCTACCTATCTACCTACCTACCTACCTGCCTGCCTGCCTGCCTGCCTGCCTGCCTACCTACCTGCATACATACATACATACGTACGTACGTACATACATGTAAACATATATGCATACATACATCATGCA
>JAPXFY010000020.1:70317101-70334601 GCA_030674185.1 Monoplex corrugatus
TGTTGTTTTTCTTATGAAGAATGAAAAGAGACAAAGACAGAAAACAAAGAAAGAAAGACAAAAAATGTGGGAAACTGTGTGTCTGTTCTTTGTCTTGGTGCCCGGAAGCCTGGGTGTGTTTTTTGTTGGCGGTGATTGGAGATGTCATGTCGACTGCACTGCTAATGGAACTTCACTCTGCTAATACTCTCTTCCCTCCCCCACCTCCACATCTCTCTCTCTCTCTTTCTTTACTCTCCCACACACAACACATTCACACACACCACACACACACACACCACACACACACACACACAGCACGCACGCACGCACGCACGCACGCACCACACACACACACACCCTCTCTCTCTCTCTCTCACGCATCTGTTCTGTCTCTCTCTCTCTCTCTCACACACACAACACAACACACACACACACTCTCTCTCTCTGTGACTGTCTGTCTCTCTCTCTCTCTCACTCGTCTCTCTCTCTCCACACACACACACCACACTCTCTCTCTCTCTCTCTCCTTCTGTTTCTTTCTCTCTCCTCTCCTCTCTCTCACACACACACACAAACACACACACACACACACACACACACTCTCTCTCTCTCTCTGTCTCTGTCTCTCTCACTCTGTCTCTCTCTGTCTCACACACACACACACACCTCTCTCTCTTTCTCTCTCTCTCTCTCTCTCTCTTTACTTCTCCCACACACACTCACACACACACACACACACACACTCTCTTCTCTCTCTCTGTCTGTCTCTCTCTCACTTGTCTCTTCTCACACACAAACACACACTCTCTCTCTCTCTCTCTCTTCTCTCTCTTTCTTTCTTTCTTCCCCATTCCCCTTTGTTTTGTTAAAGGAAAGTTTGGCACACAGAGCGTTGTGCCTATTTTTATCTTTTATATTGTAAACATTTCAGTCTTCAAACTTTTCGCAGATGTGTGGCTTACAGTGATTCCTATCCGTGAGTCACGTCAGTGGCTGGTTTGAGAAACGTGAAAACATCCAGCAAGGAAGCAGCGGCAAGTTTGAAAAAAAAGACTCTTAGCTTATAACTTCTACTGTTGGAAAATAGATATCATTATCATCATCGTCATTGTCAACTTCTTCACTACCCATGTGCTGCAGATAAAAGACTCCTGTTGTGTAGCTTACAGTGCAGGTATATATGTGTCATTACAGGAATGTGAATAAATGTAATTAATGTTATTTTTATTCCGTGTGTTTCGGCAGTCGGTAGTGATTCACGTTTACCGCCCACATTAAAGATAGGGAGGTCCTCTTCATCAAAGGAACCAAGTTCATGGAGTATGAGAGCGTTGTAGGGACTGTATATAATTACACGTATATGTGTTGTGCATTATATATAGACATGTGATGTGCATTGTGTGGACTCTGTGTGATTACAGGTATATGTTTGTTCGTTGTGTATAGAGATACTTACTGTTCATTGTCGTTACTGTCGTTGACTTTGCGTTGAGGGCACGTTTTCTGGTAGTAATGGGTGTTCAGGCAAACCACCACCGCTTGTGTGTGTACTGGTTAAGGGGGAAAAAAGGTTGTGAGGATTTGGGTGGGTTTATCAAAAAAACGGTTTATATCGACCCTGAGCCTCTCTCTGTCTCTCCGTCACTGTCTCTCTCTCTCTCTCTTCTCTCTCTCTCTCTCTCTCTCTCTCCCTCCCTCTCACTCTCTTTCTCTGTCTCTCTCCCCTCTCTCTGTGCCTCTCTATCTCTCTTTTTCTCCTTCTTCTCTCTGTTTCTCTCTCTTTCTGTCTCTGTCTGCCTGTCTCCCTTTCTCTCTTCTTCTTCTCTCTCTCTCACTCACTCTTTCTCACTGTCTCACTCTCTCTCTCTCTCTCTCTCTCTCAGTGTCTCTCTTTCATTTTCTTTCTGTCTCTATGAATTTGTATTTGTTTGTCTGTCTGTCTGTCTGTCTGTCTCGCTCTCTCCCCTCTCTCTCTCTCTGTCTCTGTCTTTCTCTTTCTCTGTTTGTCTCTCGCTCTCGCCCCCTCTCTCTGTCTCTCTCTCTCTCTCTCTCTCTCTCTGTCTCTCTCTCTCTCTCCCCTCTCTCTCTCTCTGCGTCTGCAGAGATTCTGTAATATACAGGTATGCGCCTGGGAGGCGACTTAAAGGGAAAAAAATGTAGGATGGGTAATGTTGAATATGTATGACCCAGACATCCACAGTGACCCCAGCGAAACATGAAAATGATTGTTCACTTGTTGTCATGGTTATGTATTATTCATGAATGTTATATCAGATTTGAGTTAAGAGTGTCCCCACCTTCTGGAAATTCCCTGCTAGAAATTTCCTTTTTTTCTGTCACTTTTGGTGTTTCTGCCTGGTTCCTTTGCTTTCTGTCATTTTTTCCTATCATTTTCTCCCTTGCTGGTCTGTTCATCTGTATGTGTTCCATATATCTTATGTCATTTCTCTTAGGATTGATAATTTGGGTACATGCATTAAGTACATTTTTGGGTCTAGGGAAATGAGATATGCAGAAGCAGTTTTAGGTAATTTAGGCCCATATTTAGTGTCCTTAGTTATGTTTAAATTTGTATTCAGTTTTTTTAATCCCTTGTGTGATAAATTGGATGGAATGGTCAACACCAGGGCATTTCCTTAGATCATGTTTGCGAGTGACTTGATATGTATACTTAATTTTCTTCTCCTTTTTTAAAAAGTATTGTGTATGTTTTGAAACGGATATAGCCTGATATGGCTCTGCACAGTCGGCTGGGCTTTAAACAAAAATAACAATAACAATGAGTTTTCTCAGTGACTCGAGACAAATTTGTAATGTTCAATTTTTATGACATATTGTAAGGTGACACAGTCACAAAGAAATGACTCCGGCCCTGAATGGCTATGGGTGTAGTGATGTGTTGAGAAGCTAACGTGAACATTGAGTGACAGAAAAGAGGAAAATTCTAGCACAGGGTTTCGAGAAGTGGGATACTACTTAACTCAAATCTGCTATACCATCTCTCTCTCTCTCTCTCTTTCGCTCTCTCTCTCTTTCTTTCTTTCTTTCTTCTCTCTCTCTCTCTTTCTTTCTTTCTTTCTCTCTCTCTCTTTTCTTTCCCTCTCTCTCTCTCTCTCTCTCTCTTGGGTGGCACAGTAGATGAGACAGCAAAACCAAGCAAAACAGAAAAGAGCTGTCAAGTCACAGAAAAATGGAGGTTTTCAGTATGGTCCGACTACAACATACCAGTAGAAAGTCTTTCCATTCCGAGTGGCAATAACGGGTGGGGAGAATACCCATTGTCCCTGTCTTAAGGTGGACCTCCTGCACCGTCCCTCCTTTCATGGGGTGTTGGCAGTGTCGGGCAGGGCAGGGGAGGGGAGAGGGACAACAAGGGGGTCAGTGAAGGTGACGTCAAACGTGACAGGGAATGCCTTACACCGGATTAACACATCGGTGTCAGGTACAGGTAATCCTGGTCAAATCACTCACAACTCCAGGTACGTGTTTGTTATACCGTCTTCAGGAATAGAAGACATGATCTGTGGCAGAAGATCATAACTTTACTGATACTTTTTGGATATGATGTGACACAGCTTCTGCTGCCGTGAAACAGGTAATAAGATTTTGTTTAGTACTAAGTTCAAAATAACAAGTGTTTGTCACTACCACCACCATTACTACTACTACTACTACTACTATTACTACTACTACTACTACTACTACTACTACTACTACTACTGATGATGATGATGATGATAATAATAATATTAATTATAGTGATGATGGTAATAATATTACTATATTATTATTGCTGTCATTGTTGTTATTATTATTATCATTATCATCAGCATCATTATCATCATCATCATCATTATTATCATAAGGCGCTAAATCTTGATGTCCATATCAAGTCAAAGCGCACACTCTCATCACTCACTGACACATTAACACACAATGACAAAAACGTCAGGACACAAGACACATGTGTATAGGGAGACAATGACAAAAACGTCAGGACACAAGGCACATGTGTATTGGGAGACAATGACAAAAACGTCAGGACACAAGACACATGTGTATAGGGAGACAATGACAAAAACGTCAGGACACAAGACACATGTGTATAGGGAGACAATGACAAAAACGTCAGGACACAAGACACATGTGTATTGGGATACAATGACAAAAACGTCAGGACACAAGACACATGTGTATTGGGAGACAATGACAAAAACGTCAGGACACAAGACACATGTGTATAGGGAGACAATGACAAAAACGTCAGGACACAAGGCACATGTGTATTGGGAGACTGACAAAAACGTCAGGACACAAGACACATGTGTATTGGGAGACAATGACAAAAACGTCAGGACACAAGGCACGTGTGTATTGGGAGGGTGGGAATAGGAGGGGAATAACACGAAGGGGTGAATGCGAGAAGGGGGAAATCACTGCTGGACGAAAATCACTGCGTTAGGTTGTCTTTCAGCTTGCCTGCAATATGTTTGATAAATAAATAACAATAATAATAATAAAGAAATAAGAGGGAGAGTTCTGAGAGGAGTGTTCTGAGCTTACGGTTTTTGTGCCTTGTATCTGCTTCTATGCTAGCTGAATGGGTAGCGCAAACTATGTTAGATTTGAGAAGTTCTACAACATGGGAGATAATTCCTACGTGACTCTCAAGAGTTATGTTCTTTGGTTGATAAAATAATAATAAAAGTAATGATAATAATAATAGTAATAATAATAATAATGGTGTTGGTAATGATGATGATGATACACTACTACTACTACTTCGCTACTGCTACTACTTGTAGTAATAATGATAATAACAATAGTAGTAGTGATAATAATAATAATAATAATGATAATAATAGTAATGCAGTGTCACGATTCAGTTTCTGCAGTGGTGATAGGGTATTAAAAGCATTCCTTCACGTGTGGTTGTGTTTAGAGAGAGGGATGGGGGTTAAAGAATGGAGAGGGGTACACGAGTGTCTAGGAAAACGCCCAGACAAAAGCCCTGTCAGCTGGGGGTATAGCTGGACCTGTTTGTTGCATTAAGGGACTGCTATAATGTATAGTACGGATTCCATGTGGCTGGACCTGTTGACATCGTGACTGCTGTAAATAGGCATTCCGTGTGGCTGGACCTGTTGACATCGTGACTGCTGTAAATAGGGATTCCATATGGCTGGACCTGTTGACATCGTGACTGCTGTAAATAGGGATTCCATGTGGCTGGACCTGTTGACATCGTGACTGCTGTAAATAGGGATTCCATGTGGCTGGACCTGTTGACATCGTGACTGCTGTAAATAGGGATTCCATGTGGCTGGACCTGTTGACATCGTGACTGCTGTAAATAGGGATTCCATGTGGCTGGACCTGTTGACATCATGACTGCTGTAAATAGGGATTCCATGTGGCTGGACCTGTTGACATCGTGACTGCTGTAAATAGGGATTCCATGTGGCTGGACCTGTTGACATCGTGACTGCTGTAAATAGGGATTCCATATGGCTGGACCTGTTGACATCGTGACTGCTGTAAATAGGGATTCCATGTGGCTGGACCTGTTGACATCGTGACTGCTGTAAATAGGGATTCCATGTGGCTGGACCTGTTGACATCATGACTGCTGTAAATAGGCATTCCATGTGGCTGGACCTGTTGACATCGTGACTGCTGTAAATAGGGATTCCATGTGGCTGGACCTGTTGACATCCTGACTGCTGTAAATAGGGATTCCATGTGGCTGGACCTGTTGACATCATGACTGCTGTAAATAGGCATTCCATGTGGCTGGACCTGTTGACATCGTGACTGCTGTAAATAGGGATTCCATGTGGCTGGACCTGTTGACATCGTGACTGCTGTAAATAGGGATTCCATGTGGCTGGACCTGTTGACATCATGACTGCTGTAAATAGGCATTCCATGTGGCTGGACCTGTTGACATCGTGACTGCTGTAAATAGGGATTCCATGTGGCTGGACCTGTTGACATCGTGACTACTGTAAATAGGGATTCCATGTGGCTGGACCTGTTGACATCGTGACTGCTGTAAATAGGCATTCCATGTGGCTGGACCTGTTGACATCCTGACTGCTGTAAAGTATGATATACATTACATATGGCTGGACCTGTTGACATCGTGACTGCTGTAAATAGGGATTCCATGTGGCTGGACCTGTTGACATCGTGACTGCTGTAAATAGGGATTCCATGTGGCTGGACCTGTTGACATCATGACTGCTGTAAATAGGGATTCCATGTGGCTGGACCTGTTGACATCATGACTGCTGTAAATAGGGATTCCATGTGGCTGGACCTGTTGACATCGTGACTGCTGTAAATAGGGATTCCATGTGGCAGGACCTGTTGACATCCTGACTGCTGTAAAGTATGATATATATTACATATGGCTGGACCTGTTGACATCGTGACTGCTGTAAATAGGGATTCCATGTGGCTGGACCTGTTGACATCATGACTGCTGTAAAGTATGATATATATTACATATGACTGGACCTGTTGACATCATGACTGCTGTAAAGTATATGTATTACATATGGCTGGACCTGTTGACATCATGACTGCTGTAAAGTATAATATATATTACATATGGCTGGACCTGTTGACATCATGACTGCTGTAAAGTATATGTATTACATATGGCTGGACCTGTTGACATCATGACTGCTGTAAAGTATGATATATATTACATATGGCTGGACCTGTTGACATCATGACTGCTGTAAAGTATGATATATATTACATATGGCTGGACCTGTTGACATCGTGACTGCTGTAAAGTATGATATATATTACACATGGCTGGACCTGTTGACATCATGACTGCTGTAAAGTATGATATATATTACATATGGCTGGACCTGTTGACATCGTGACTGCTGTAAAGTATGATATATATTACATATGGCTGGACCTGTTGACATCGTGACTGCTGTAAATAGGGATTCCATGTGGCTGGACCTGTTGACATCGTGACTGCTGTAAATAGGGATTCCATGTGGCTGGACCTGTTGACATCATGACTGCTGTAAATAGGGATTCCATGTGGCTGGACCTGTTGACATCGTGACTGCTGTAAATAGGGATTCCATGTGGCAGGACCTGTTGACATCGTGACTGCTGTAAATAGGGATTCCATGTGGTAGGACCTGTTGACATCATGACTGCTGTAAATAGGGATTCCATGTGGCAGGACCTGTTGACATCGTGACTGCTGTAAATAGGGATTCCATGTGGCAGGACCTGTTGACATCGTGACTGCTGTAAATAGGGATTCCATGTGGCTGGACCTGTTGACATCATGACTGCTGTAAAGTATGATATATATTGCATATGGCTGGACCTGTTGACATCATGACTGCTGTAAAGTATGATATATATTACATATGGCTGGACCTGTTGACATCATGACTGCTGTAAAGTATTATATGTATTACATATGGCTGGACCTGTTGACATCGTGACTGCTGTAAAGTATGATATGTATTACATATGGCTGGACCTGTTGACATCGTGACTGCTATAATGTATGATATGTATTACATATGGCTGGACCTGTTGACATCATGACTGCTGTAAAGTATGATATATATTACATATGGCTGGACCTGTTGACATCATGACTGCTGTAAAGTATGATATGTATTACATATGGCTGGACCTGTTGACATCGTGACTGCTATAATGTATGATATGTATTACATATGGCTGGACCTGTTGACATCGTGACTGCTGTAAAGTATATGTATTACATATGGCTGGACCTGTTGACATCGTGACTGCTGTAAAGTATGATATATATTACATATGGCTGGACCTGTTGACATCGTGACTGCTGTAAAGTATGATATATATTACATATGGCTGGACCTGTTGACATCATGACTGCTGTAAAGTATGATATATATTACATATGGCTGGACCTGTTGACATCGTGACTGCTGTAAAGTATGATATATATTACACATGGCTGGACCTGTTGACATCATGACTGCTGTAAAGTATTATATATATTACATATGGCTGGACCTGTTGACATCATGACTGCTGTAAAGTATGATATATATTACATATGGCTGGACCTGTTGACATCGTGACTGCTGTAAAGTATGATATATATTACATATGGCTGGACCTGTTGACATCGTGACTGCTGTAAAGTATGATATGTATTACATGTGGCTGGACCTGTTGACATCGTGACTGCTGTAAAGTATGATATGTATTCCATGTGGCTGGACCTGTTGACATCGTGACTGCTGTAAAGTATGATATGTATTACATGTGGCTGGACCTGTTGACATCGTGACTGCTGTAAATAGGGATTCCATGTGGCTGGACCTGTTGACATCGTGACTGCTGTAAATAGGGATTCCATGTGGCTGGACCTGTTGACATCGTGACTGCTGTAAAGTATGATATATATTACATGTGGCTGGACCTGTTGACATCGTGACTGCTGTAAAGTATGATATGTATTACATATGGCTGGACCTGTTGACATCGTGACTGCTGTAAATAGGGATTCCATGTGGCAGGACCTGTTGACTGCATTAGGGGCTGTTATAAAGTATGATAGATATTACACAAACAGAATGTCTGTGACCACTTCATGTTGTGATTGAGGACGGTAAACCTGTCCCTGTAACAGGCTTCATGCACTGAGCACCCATAATGCAGGGCCACTACTTCTCTCTCTCTCTCTGTCTGTCTGTTTCTCTGTCTCTGTCTCTGTCTCTCTCTCTCTCTCTCTCTCTCTCTGTCTCTCTCTCACTCTCTCTTTCTCTGTGTCTCTCTCTGTCTCTCTTTCTTTCTCTCTCTCTCTCACTCTCTCTCTGTCTCTCTTTCTCCTCTCTCTCTCTGTTTTCATTTTTATTTTATTTCATGTTACTATTCATGCTACATAACTAGAGGGCTGGAAGTAAAAAAAATCATTAATTAATGTGCTTATGCTACTACCCCTCGAAAATGAAACTCCCAAAAAATGTTGTCCTAGGAAAAAAAAACTCTGTCTCTGTCTCTGTCTCTGTCTGTGTGTGTGTGTCTCTCTCTCTCTCTCTCTCTCTCTCTCTCTCTCTCTGTCTGTCTGTCTCTCTCTCTCTCTCTCTCTCTCTCTCTCTCTCTCTGTGCTTTTTCATTTTTCTTTATTTCTTTTCCCTGTTTATGCTATATAACTAGAGGGCTGGAAGTAAAAAATCATTAATGTGCTTATGCTACACACCCTCGAAAACGAACCTTCCAAAAAATGTGGTGTTGTCCCAGAAAAATGCTCTCTCTCTCCTCTCTCTCCTCTCCTCTCCTCTCTCTCTCTCTCTCTCTCTCTCTCTCTCTCTCTCTCTCTCTCTCTCTCTCTCTCTTCTCTGTCTGTTCGAACAAAAGACAAAAAGGAGAGCTTGTCAAGGTAAATGGAGAAGGGAACAAAAAAGCTCCCTTCCCCCCAACACAAAACCAAAATAGTAAAGCTTACAAAATGATGTGACTGGGTGTGTGGACAAGGCCCTCGTTATTTGAACACTGCCATGGCTGCCGTCCTCCCACCTTCAACACCTTGTGTTAGAAAGAAGGAGAGAACGAGAGAGAGTGGGGTTTGTCACAGAGAGAGAGGGGGGGGGAGAGGGGGAGAAAGGAGAGAGAAAGATAATGAGGGGAGAAAGAGAGGGAAGAGAGGGGGAGAGAGAGAAAGAGGGGAGGGAAGAGAGAAATAGGGGAGAGAGATGAGAGAGGGGAGAGAGAAAGATGGGAGAGAGAGGGGGAGAGAGAAGGGGAGGAGAGAGAAAGAGGGGGAGAGAGAGAGGGGGAAGAGAAAGATGGGAGAGAGAGGGGGGAAGAGAGGGTGAGAGAGAGGAGGGAGAGGGAGAAAGGGGGAGAGAGAAAGAGGGGAAAAGAGAGAGAGAGAGGTCAGAGGAAGTGAGAGAGATGTGTGTGTGTGAGAGAGAGAATAGGGGTTGTGTCAGAGATGGAGAGAGAGGAGAGATTGTTGGAAGCTGGGTGTGATGGGGGAGGTGAACAGTGTGTCGGAAGTCATCCATGTGAATGGACGATGGGTCCACAGACAGAACGGAAGACAACAGACGAAACAATAGTGAGGTCACAAAATAAGAACACGAAAACAGCTCCCCCGTGGTTTCAAGGTCATTTGCAGCTAGAGGGAAGTTAGTAAGCACCTGTTGAAGTTGGCTAGTCCAAACCCAAGGCGTGGGGGTGGGGGGGGAGGTGGCAGTGGTATCACGGGACCATGATTTACGTGGACGTGCGGGATAAAGGGTGATTATTCAGTATGTCTTGATTCGTCTTGTTAATTGATTCTGATGTCCTTGTTTCTGTTTGTGTCTCTTTGTTGCACCCCCCCCCCTCTCTCTCTCTATCTCTCTCTTTGTCTCCCTCCCTCTCTCTCTCTCTCTCAGTGTCTCTCTCTGTCTCTCTCTCTCTCTCTCTCTGTCTGTCTCCCTCTCTCTCTGTCTCTCGCTGTCTCTGTCTCTCTGTCTCTTTATTTTGTCTCTCTGTCTCTTGTCTCTGTCTGTCTGTCTGTCTGTCTCTCTTTCTCTCTCTGTTGGTCTCTCTCTCTCACTCTGTCTGTCTATCTGTCGGTCTGTCTATCTGTCTGTCTCTCTTTCTGTCTGTCTGTCTCTCTCTCTCTGTCTTTGTCTCCCCCTCTCTCTCTCTCTGTCTCTCTTTTTCTCTGTCTGTCTCTTGTTTTTCTCTCTCTCTCTGTCTGTCTGTCTTTTGTTTCTCTCTCTCTCTCTCTCTCTCTCTCTCTCTCTCTCTCTCTCTATGTCTCCGTCTCTATCTCTCTCTGTCTCTGTCTGTCTGTTGCTCTCTCTCTCTCTCTCTCCTCTCTCTCTCTCTCTCTCTCTCTCTCTCTCTCTCTCTCTCTCTCTCGTCCTCCAACTCCTTCATCGTGCAGCTTTTTTGCTACCACTGGCAGTGAAGGACAGAAGACGTGCAGAAATGGAAAGGTCACTGTAATCTGATCTCCTGTCTGTCTGTCTGTCTGTCTGTCGGTGTCTCGGGTTTATCCTCCATCCCCCCCCCCCTCATCCCCTCCAACCCCAGACGAGGTTTCCTATCGATCAGTTTCCTCTTCTGGACACAATAATTGTTTACAGACTGACTGCACGTTTTGTTTCTCGCCAAAATCGATCAACGTAGGATCCTACCTTCAACAGTGTGGTGTGGGTGATGGGGAGGTGGGGGTGTGCTGGAGGAAGAATGAGAAATTGGGGTGGGGTGTAGGGGAATCGCAGTGTGTTTGTGTGTGTGTGTGTTTGCGTGTGTGTGTGTGTGTGTGTGTGTACGAGTTTGTGTTTGTGTATGTGTGTGTGTGAATGTGTGTGTATGTGAGGTGAGTGTGCTGGAGGAAGAATGAGAAAATGGGGGGGAGGGGGGAATCACAGAGAGACAGACAGACATACACACACACACTCACACACACACACACACGCACACACACACACACACTCTCTCTTTTTTTTCTCTCTTTATGTCTGTCTGTCTCTCTTTCTCTCTCTCTATTTCTCTCTCTCTCTTTCTGTCTGTCTGTCTCTCTTTCCCTATCTCTTTCTCTGTCTGTCTGTCTGTCTCTCTCTCTCTCTCTTTCTCAAACATCGAACATTCCAAAGATAGCAACCCGTGTGTACGGAGTGACCCAACAGACAGGTGGTAGAACCATCACCATAAAACAGCACCAATGACCATGCAGACAGTCTACCTGTGTGTAACTGACAATCACTGCATGTTGCCCTGCATGTTGCCCCGCCTTTTGTCTGCCTGCCTGCTGTGTGTATAGCCTGACCTCTGTTTCCGTGCCTGCAGCGTGTGTGTTTTTATGTTTGATTGCCCGCTGTGTTTATATTCTTGTGATTTGTCGAGATACGTGCCTGTTGTTTTTATGTTCTGTGATTTGTCCTAAGACATGCCTACTGTGTTTATATTCTGTGATTTGTCTGAACGCATGCCTGCTGTCTGTATATATTTGGCTGTCTGTCTACATGTTTTCTCTGTGTGCAGTCTGTTGTTTATCTGATTGTCTTCTGTGTATATATTGTGCTTCTTTTTTATTATTATTATTATTATTATTATTATTATGAACATTTAGTACGCCTAATCAAATTAATGCCCTAGGCGTTTACAATGGCAAAACATATAACCAGAATCACAAGCACACACACACACGCCCACAGAAGCACCCACACACACACAAACACACACACACACACACACAAACACACACACAGCATGACATGCAAATACAATGACACATTGACACTAAGACACTATAATGTCACCATTACATTACATGGGGGGAAGGGGGCAGAGATTACCAGTTTTGGGAAACAGGTGAGTTTTGAGGGAGCGTTTGAATGTGGACAGAGAGGGTGAGTATCTAAGAGAGCGAGGTAACTGATTCCAGATGGTTGGAGCTTGATAGGAAAAAGAACGCTGCCCAAACCTTTTAGTGCGGACTATGGGATACTATAGAGACGGGTATCAGATGAGGACCGCAAAGCTCGAGATGGCGTGTAGAGATGTAACAGATGGGTGAGATACTCAGGACAGGAAGACTCAATAGATTTGAAGCAGAGGCAGGCAATCTTGTAGGATATTCTTTGCTGAACAGGGAGCCAGTGGAGAGAACAGAGCAATGGCGTAACATGGTTAAATTTTGAAGAGCGGAAGATGAGACGGGCAGCATGATTTTGAACTTTCTGAAGTTTGTTAATGAGATGAGAGGGGGAATGTCTACTGTGTGTATGATCTGTTGTCTGAGTGTCTGCTGTGTGTTTGTTCTATTTCGTGAATGTCTGCTGTGTGCATGTTCTGTTGTTTGACTAAAGTCGTCTGTGTGTAAGTTCTCTTGTCTGAATGTCTACTGTGTGTATGTTCTGTCGTCTGAACGTCTGCTGTATATATTCCATTTCCTCCTAAATATCTATAGTATGTGCAGTCTGTAGTCAGCCTTATCGTGTGCTTTGTGTGTGTGTGTTCTGTGAAAATGTTCGATATCTATACCTTATGTCTGAATATATATATTGCCTGTGTGTTTTGTCTGTCTAAATATCTGCTGTGTAGATATTCATTTGAGAAAATGATAAAAATAGATTGTTTGAAATGTATTACAGTAGCGATTTAGGACATGGGATAAGCGTGTAATTATGTTTATCATAGGTAAATAAATCTTTTTATAATCATTCCACAAGTAGATGTATGCTTACGGAACGAGATTCAGGCTATGTGCAGAGCCAAAATTCAGCACACGCACAGTTCTCTCGCTAATTGAATAGAATGAGATGGGGGGGGGGGGGGGGGGGGGGGGGGGGAGAGCGAGAAAGAGAGAGAGAGAGACAGAGGCTGTCAACAGACAGCTCGATACCTGCTGGCACTAAACAGGCCAGTTGCTGCCACTGACATCTCACAGGCTGCCTGCTATGGTCAGCTTCTGGTGTGTGTAATAAGTGAAAATCCACTATCATGTAGGCAGGAGATTCCATTGTCGTGTAGGGAGGGGGGGGGGGGATCCATTTTCCTGAAGGAAATGTTAGAGACAAACCCAGGTAAAATCACAAGTTGACTCCTGCCGCCATGACGTCAGTGTTCTTGGTTTTAGCAGGACTGCTGTCTGTGATTTTAAGCGATAACTGTCAAGTCGTACGCATATTGCGGCGTTTTTAATACTTACTAGTTTACTGTACTTAACATTTTTCAGTGCGTGCTGTTTTTAAGTATTAACCATTATTTAATGCAGTCCGTTTTAGAACTTTAGGGATACTTGAAAAAGCAAACGAAACTTTCCGCTCTGTGTACATGTATAAATAGCGTGCATGATGTGAGATGCATGGTTATATTTTTGGACACATAACCTGTAGCAGTAAATTTACATGGCAGCATTAGCATCAACATTTGTTTTACTTTAAAACCTCCACTGTTAAGCTGTTGTCTGATGTACTGAGGTGAGGACAGTTTCAGTTTACCTGATGCCGTTCGTGGTACTGGTGGTAATAATAAATAATTACAATATTTATATAGCGCAAAATTCTGATAGAGATCAAATCTAAGCGCTGGTACTGACGGGGTAATTGTTATAGGTCCTTCGCTTGGTTAGAAATCTACCTTGCAGCGTGATTGTGTCTTAAGATTGGACAATCTACATTGCTAACAGGATTGTGTCTTAAGGACTGGACAATCTACATTGCTAACAGGATTGTGTCTTAAGGACTGGACAATCTACATTGCTAACAGGATTGTGTGCAAAAATCTACCTAGACATCACTTATCATACACGATATTAACGCAAAGACCGGAAAGTTTCGTTTACTTTTCGTTTACTTTTCCAAATGTCCCTAAAGTTGTTATATGGAGAGCATTGAATTCCGTGTGTACCTGGCTCCTTGTGTCCTGGCTGTTACTTTGATTAACGCTATGACTCCCCGCCCGATACACCAACTGCGAAAACTTAACAGGAAGCTGGTGGATAGGATGAGGGAGTCAGAGAGTTAAGTTTTTGCTTTGTTAGCATGGTTGACAATGCAGGATGTTGGTGGATAGGGTGAGGGAGTCAAAGAGTTAAGTTTTTGCTATGTTAGCATGGTTGATAATGCAGGATGCTGGTGGACAGTGTTCAGGAGTCGAAGGGTTAAGATTTCATGAACAAGAGACTTCATTCTGTATTTAGCCCAGTATTTTTTAGATTTTTTATGTAAATATATACACTATTTTTTTTTTTTTTCCTCTGCGTTGAAATAGGAGTGGCACCATAGAGTGATAGTTTGTATCTTTTGATCAGTGAACTGATGGTGTGCACGTACAGCTGGCTTCTGTCTTGTCTTCTGCTGTCAGAGATAGTTATGTTGTGCTGTGCTTTCCTCTGTCTTCCGTGTGTTCTGTGCTGCGTGTGATTCGTTGTGCTGTTTTTTGTCTTTCTTATAGTTTGTGTTGTTGTGCTGTGCCGTGCAGTGGTTGTGTTTGTGATATTTTGTTCTGTTGTGTTTCTGTTGTTCTGTGTGGTGTTGCGCTGTGTTTTGTTGCATGAACAAATGGTGTGTATGTAGTATGCCCGCCAACACCCTCTCGTTCTTCTGCTCATTTACACACACACACACACACACACACACACACACACACACACATACACACACACACACACACACACACACACACACACACACACACACACACACACACACACACACACTCACTCACTCACTCACTCACTCACTCACTCACACACACTCACTCACTCACTCACTCACACACACACACACACACTCTCTCACTCACTCACTCACTCACTCTCACACACACACACACACACACACACACATACAGATGATATATGCACTTGGATGAATATCACTTTAAAAAAGACAACTCCACAGAGAACGCGAAATTACATCAGGAAGTTGTATCAAATTGATCTTGATAATCTTGGAAACTATATGTTAGAAAATGGGCTGTCGTTGTCAGCAGAAAAAACTAACATGATGCTGTTTGATCCTGGTGGTAACTCAAATAACTTGCCTATTTTCAAATTGCTTGGTGAAGTGTTAAATTACAAACAGGTCGTAAAATTCCTGGGAGTTTACATCACGTCCAAATTAAGCTGGAATGTCCATTTTGATTATATTTTAACAAAAGCTCGAAAAACCTTAAATTTTCTAAAGATGATAAGCAAATTACCCTGGGGAATGGATACAAATGTACTGATTCATCTGTCAACAGCGCTGGTCAGGTCTAAATTATCCTACGCGCAAGAAGTTTTCTTCAATGCACCCAAATATTTACTAAAAAAGATTCAGAGCTTGGACTGCAAAAGTCTTAAAATTGCACTAGGTGTACCAACTCATGCTTCTACTCTGGAAACGTACAAAGTTGCTGGAATTCTACCTTTAAACAACCATCGTGAGTTAGCTACAGCAAAGTTTGCAATTAGAACTACTTCACAAGTGGATAATTTTGTGAGCAAAGAAATTAAGATCAGGTCTGATACTGACTTTCCAAAACGAGCAAAAAACATTTCATCACAAATTACAGCCGCAACTTACATATCTGGCCTGATCAAACAGTCCAACATAACAATAGATGAAATTGCTGAGAAACCAACGATAACGCCTATCCCTACATGGGAAATGCTAAATGCCACATTTGATCTCGATTATGCAAAAGTTAAAAAAGATGATAATGTCAACATTACGCTATCCACAGCTTGTGAACACATCGATGAAAAGTACAGTACCCACCTCCACATTTTTACCGATGGGTCAGTCTTAGCAAACCAGAGCGCTGGAGCAGCCTTTTATGTTCCAAAATTTAACATTAAAAAGTCTTTTTTCATTGGGGCAAATGTATCTATATATACAGCAGAATTGGTCGCTGTTGTTCAAGCGTTGCATTATTTAATAAGCCTTCGGCCTGTGTCATTCAAAGTAGTTCTCTTTGTTGATTCAAAATCTGTATTATATGCCTTACAGTCTTTTGATACAGACACAAGACCTGACTTAATTATTGAGGCAAATCATCTAATACATTGTTTAAAGATAAATGGTTCGGAAATCAATTTATGCTGGGTGCCTTCTCATGTTGGTCTTCATGGCAACAACGTAGTTGACAGAGCAGCTAAATCCGGTGCCCTCCATTCTGAAAATTCCATAGAATTACATGTTAACACCTCGGTAAAAGAAGCTTACAACTCGCTAGAATTAGTATCATGGATTCGATTTCATGAACATTTAAATGAAAAATTTGTGTCTCAAAAAAGAATCAAACTTTCAGTTCAAAATATCTGTAAAAATTTGCAGTATTCCTCGTTATATCATTTGAGATTAATTGTTATGACATATTTTCGCATTCAACTGAACGCTTTGAAAACAAAATATTGTAACAACGTTTTATGTATTTGTGGCGAACAATTCACATTGTATCACTGTTTGTTTTACTGCAGAAAGCTTCGTTCCTTTTTACCAAAGACATTTACACAAGGAAACTATCTTGAAACGCATTTTAAAGAAGTAGTATCGGATCAAGTTTTGTTAGTTAAAATTTCAGAATCATTGGTTCACAGTCCTGTTAATGCGTTACTTTAAGATTATTATTATAATTATGATTATTTTTGTTTTGTTTTGTTTTTATGACGATTTTTCTTTTACATTATTGATGTTAGCGTTGTTCTAGTTTCATTTCTCTGTTCATCCACATCCTTTTTCTTAAGACCTTGCCGCTTCCTTTTAATTTTTTTACGTCCCTTACTCTGTTCCCCTCTCCCCTCCACACCCCCCCCCCCCCTTATTTCATCCTCCATGCCATTTTTCCCCGTCTAATATCACTTATAGTGAAAAGACGTTAAATCAAGCAACGAACGAACACATACAGAGAGAGAGAGAGAGAGAGGGGGGGGGGACACAAATGACAATTGTGTGTGAATGATACATCCTGTTCTCATAAACACAAACGACCCCCCTATCAAGAGTTGACTCCCATGTGTGTGTGTTTCTTGTTACAG
>JAPXFY010000020.1:70337101-70364601 GCA_030674185.1 Monoplex corrugatus
GGTGTCATCAAAAGTAGCTCCTTTGATGGTGTCTCCTCCAAATGGAACGTCTCCGGAGTGTTCTCCTAGAGAAGGCTTTTTCATGACCTTTCCTAGAACATCGTCCAGATCTTCTGGGAGAGCGTCTTCAGTGTGTTCTTCAGTACCGTCAGGGTCATCTCCGCAAGGATTATCTCCACAAGGATCATCTCCGTGTTCTACACAAGGAGTAGAATGTTCTGAACGTTCTCAAGATTGTGCAGTGTCTCCAAGCTCCCCGCCACCCGTGGAGTGTCGACGGGTGAGGGGGGAGAGTGGGGGTAGTGATAGTGACAGCACTCTGGTCAGTGATGGTGAAAATGTTCGTAGGACTAGCGGCGCTGACCCTTGTGATGGGGGTGCTGGTGGGGATAGAAGCTGTGGTTCCGTCAGTGAGGGTGGTGGTGGTCGTGATGGGGGTGATGACTCATCATTATCTGCGAGAACTTGTTCCAGTAGTGATACGTCGCCTGCTTCCAGAGGTGCCTCACAAGGTATGTGACTGGGGTGACTGATCTCACCACCAGGTTTACTGAACTATTTCTGTAGGTGTTTTGTGATGTTGTTCGGTTGTTGAATGTGGTTGTGATGGTGGTGGTAGTGATCTTCTTTCTTCAGCTTCCTCCTTTTCCTGCTTTTTCTTTTTCTTTTGTTTGTTGTTGTTGTTTTCTTTTTCATCTTCTTCTGCCTCCTCTCCTGCTTGTTCTTACTGTCGTCTTTTTTGTTTCATACTCTCTCTCTTTCTGTCTTCTTAACCCTTTGACTCCCGCACCCTATCCACCAACTGCAAAAATTTAACCCTTTGACAGGACGCTGGTGGATAGGGTGAGGGAGTCAAAGGGTTGAGTTTTTGCTTTGCTAACATGGTTGACAATGCAGGATACTGGTGGACAGGTTGCGGGAGTCAAAGACTCAAAGGGTTAAAAGTTCTTTCTGTTCCCCTTTCTTCCCCCTGTCTTTCCTTTCGTTCAGTCATTTGCTGTTGTTTACGTTGTTGTGAATGTCTGTATTCACGTTCCTGTGGAATGCTCGTGGGCATTTATCCCTCTCACTCACAGCAACATCACTGGCCCTCCACCCAGACCTGCCAGCGGTGATTTGGAGAATGGTCGTCAGACGAGAGAGAGAGAGAGAGAGTGTGTGTGTGTGTGTTCATCGTGCAGATTCGTGTCATGATAGCATCATTGTGAGAGTTGCCAGAGCTAGTCTGAGGGAGGAAAGATTCCGGTAGGTTGAGAAGTGCTGTAGGTGCAAGTCAACAGTTATAAAGGGTAGGATAGGATAGACAGAAGAATAGTAGATAGATAGATAGACTAAAAGATAGAATAGATAATAACAGATAGATAGATCGATCGATAGATAGTAGATAGGCGATAGGAGACAGACAGATAAAGATAGACAGATAGATAGATAGATAGATAGATAGGTAGATAGGCAGACAGACAGATAAATAGATAGATAGACAGACTAGAAGAAAATAGATAAATAGATAGTAATAGATAGATAGATAGGTAGATAAATAAATAGATAGATCTATAGATAGGTAGGTAGGTAGTAGATAGATAGATATATAGGTAGTAGGTAGTAGATAGGCAGACAGACAGTAGTATAGATAGATAGATAGATAGAAGATAGAGTAAATTAAGGTGCACGGCTCAGATCATGGGTACATTCAACATGTGAATCACAAAAACGTGATTTTCACAACAACCCGTTTCATCTTCACGTGATTTAAACACACCCTTATGCATGCATGAATGGCCGAGTAAGCAAAAGCAAAAAAAAAACACACACAAAAAAACATAAATAACCGAAGCGATTGATTTATTACGGCTTTAGATAGATAGATAGATAGATAGATAGATATTATTACATACACTCCTCACTTATACATAATGCATTGCTATAGATGCAGAAGCATATAGAAATCCGATGAACCTCCCCCATCAAAACACTTGTTGTATTGTGTCATTGGAAAATAGTTTTTTTTTTAGATCAGTCAGTCAGTCACTTCTTCCAACAGTGAATGAAACGCAGCTGTGAACGTTTGAGACGGGGAGGGCGACAGTAATTCACAAAGTGCTGTACTTGACACAGTCAAAGAGGACAGGAACTGAAGCGCCATAAGAACACGAAATGGACTTCTACCTATTGTATTGCCTATTACTAGTATTCGTCAAAAAAGAAAAGGCAAGGAAGAGCCCTAAGTACATTCAGTGGACTATTAGTGGACGCTGTAGACGATTAGTACGGACGGTTGTTAGAGAGAGGCGAGGGAACCAGTGTGGCAGACAGGTCATCACAGGTTTGACCAGCAGATGTCGGTCATTGAACAGGAATGCCTCTGGGGTTGTTTTCTGTGTACCGACCTACCTGTCTACCTGGACACAAGACTAGGAACAGGATGGAATGATTACACCCGTTAGTGGAGACAGGGAGGAGAGGGACGGGTGAGGGGTGGTTTAATAACAACATTATAAAATGTGTATACTAATACTATATGCGTACACGTAACTACACTCTCACAGCTGCCCTCTCTCTCTCTCTCCTCTCTCTCTCTCTCTCTCTCTCTCTCTCTCTCTCTCTCTCTCTCTCTCTCTCCTCTCTCTCTCTGTGTCTGTCTCTCTCTCTCTCTCTCTCTCTCCTCTCTCTCTCTCTCTCTCTCTCTCTCTCTCTCATTTTCCGTTCTGCGTTGTCATTCTCTCCACCCCTTCTCTTTTTCTCCCCCTCTCTCTCCCCTCGTAAGCTCCACTCTTTTTCTTTCTCTCTTTCACACGCACTCTTTCTCCTTCAGCTTCTCCCTCTCGCACTGTCCCCCCTCTCTCTCCCTCTTCTTCCCTCATTGTCCCACTTCTCTCTCTCTTTCTCTCTCTGTCCCTGTCTCTATCCCTCTGTCTCTGCCCCCCACCCCCACCCCTTTCCATATTTCTCTTGGGGCTGTAATCATGAGATGTGTGTTGTGAAACAAACAAGGCGGGATAGGCTGTTGTCCTCAGAGTACACTTTTCACCTTTCACATTTCCGATAGTACACACAGGCAATTTGTAGTTTGTTTTTCCTAGTTCATCACACGAACTCAGAAACTTACAACAGTCAGTGTCCTTGATGGTTTTACTGAACTTCTTACGTATAAAATCATTGAAATGTCAAGGTCCTTGTACTTGTAGTGTTGTCTATTTTCAGCGCTTGTATTTTTGCTTTTGGCGTCTACTTCCATCATTATTGATTCAAGGCTGGGGGGCGGGGTTGTTCTCTCATATCGGTGTCGGTCTTGCCAGTTTGTTGTTGTTGTTGTTTGTGATGTTGTTGTCAGACTGTTTTTGTTGTTGTTGTTGATGTTGTGTTGTGTGTGTTTTGTCAGACTGTTGTTGTTTTGATGTTGTTGCACACTGTTGTTGTTGTGTGTTGTTTGTTTTTGTCAACTGTTGTTGTGTTTGTGATGTTGTTGTCCACACTTGTTGTGTTGTTGTTGTATTTGTTGTGTTTTATGTTATTGTCACACTGTTGTTGTTGTTTGTGATGTTGTTGTCACACTGACATTGTTGTTGTTTGTGATGTTGTTGTCACACTGTTGTTGTTGTTGTTGTTATTTGTTAAGTTGTTGTCACACTGTTGTTGTTGTTTGTGATGTTGTTGTCACACTGACATTGTTGTTGTTTGTGATGTTGTTGTCACACTGTTGTTGTTTTTTGTTATTAGTTGTTTGTCACACTGTTGTTGTTGTTTGTGATGTTGTTGTCACACTGACATTGTTGTTGTTTGTGATGTTGTTGTCACACTGTTGTTGTTGTTGTTGTTATTTGTTAAGTTGTTGTCATCACTGTTGTTGTTGTTTGTGATGTTGTTGTCACACTGACATTGTTGTTGTTTGTGATGTTGTTGTCACACTGTTGTTGTTTGTGATGTTGTTGTCACACTGTTGTTGTTATGATGTTGTTGTCACACAGTTGTTGTTTGTGATGTTGTTGTCACACTGTTTGTGATGTTCTTGTTACACTATTGTTATTGTTGTTTGTGATGTTGTCAGGATCTGTGATGGACAGGTCATGAAATTGATTTAAAACCTGGTCGTCTTTTGAATTCGTGGACAGATGTGATGTCATGATGTGAAACATTTGATGTGATGATCTGGAACATAAAATTGAGTTGAACCGGTCTTCATGTCTGATGTCTTGATCTGAAACATGATCGTTTGTTGAACTGGTTTTCAGATCTGATGGCATGATCTGAAACATCCGATGTTATGATCTGGAACATGATCTCTTTTGAGCTAGTTTATAATTCTGATGACATGATCTGTTAAATTGGTTTGTAGATCTGATGTCATGATCGTCTGTTAAATTGGTTTACAGATCTGATATCATAATCACTTAAATCAGAAACATCGTTTTGTGAACTGGTGTACAGACCTGATGTCAACGGACAGTGCCAGACATAGTTGTTGTTGACTCGTAATCTGAAAAATCTGAGAAAAAATTTACTACAAGTTATAGAGTTTATCATTAGTGAGGTAAATATCTCACCAAGAACGTTTAAACCCATTCCCGAATCTTTCTGCTCCACCTTTCCTGTTTTCACTCATCTTTCTCGTTTTCTGTTTTCAGCCACTTAGTTGTACTTCACCTTTCCTGTTTTCAGTCACCTAGTCGTACTTCACCTTTCCTGTTTTCAGTCAGTCGTACTGCTCCTTTACTGTTTTCAGTCAGTCGTACTTCACCTTTCCTGTTTTCAGCCACTTAGTCATACTTCACCTTTCCTGTTTTCAGTCACTTAGTCGTACTCCACCTTTCCTTTCAGTTTAAGTTTTTCAAGATGACGTCTCCGTGCTGGAAAGGAATTCCCTTTATGAAATAACTTCATAGATGCCATGTGATGGTGATCATGGCACAAGCCTTATGCCTGCTTATAAAATCATGTGCTGGCCAGGTCCTGAGGCCCTACCTAGCCTACAGTTGTTGGTTGTTTTTTTGTTGTTTTTTTTTTATTTTATACTAGTATTGTGTAAGTCCATCATTGGAACGATCTTGGCTACATATAAATGACGTGTATAGATCTGTGTATCTTATCTTCAAAGAAAAGAATATAATAAATAAAATATACAAATCACTAAAGGTCTGAACCAAAACAACTAGCCACACAGTATAAACTTATCTTTAGTGCGTTTAACTGCTATTGTTTTTAGGATTGAAAGACATGTTTTGCGTTTGAGTGTAGTGGTTTCCAGATGTATTCTGAAGGTTAGCATTCTATCAAAATCAGAACTGATGCCAAGGTATTTGAGTTGTTTGTTTGCTTGATATTGGTTGAACCTCTGAACGTAACTGCTGGAGTCTTTTCACTCGCTGCTTTGTTGTCAAGGGTGCAGAACAGTTCCTGTGCTTTGGTGGGGTAGATTCCTGATCTGGTTTCTTGACACCACTGATCTACGTTGTTTAACTGTTCTTGGACTGATTTGTTTCCTTCTGATTCAATTTGCCTGTCTTGTAGATGAGACCGTCATCAGCAAAAGTATGTATACAGGCTGGTCTGTTGTTTTTTGTTGTTGTTGTTGTTGTTTTTGTTTGTTTGTTTTTAGGTCAGCAAGTTCTTTTGTATTATATATATATTCTAGAGAACAGGAGAAAATGGCGGTCCTTGAGGCTGTCCCATGGAGAGTTTTTGTGGTGCTGAGCGCCAGTTTCCAAGTGGTAGGACTACTGTTCATTCATGGAGTGTAGCAGCAATCCATCTTGTGACTGTCATGCTGACACCATATCGCTGAAGTTGTTCCATGAGTAATGTGAATTGTACTTTATTGTACGCATCATCTAGGTCAATAGCTACAGCCAGGGTTTCTTCTTGGTCTGAAAACCTTCGTAGATTTCGTGAGCAAAGGCAGCTGCGTTTTCCCATGTGATCGTACTGTTATGGATCACTCCACCCTTCCTGTTTTCAATCACTTAGTCATTTTAACCTTAAACTTGGATCACGTCCAGAAAAAATACCATATCTACACTTTCATCAACTCATTTGAACTTGACATGTGCGATAAAACTTCCTCCATAATTGTTCTCATAATACCCTTGGATCTGTAGGTCGGTTTTATTAGCTGTACACGGACCTAGTGGATAGTTTAGGACTATTGTCCTACCCACAGACTGTGAGTGAGTCATTGTTGACAGGGGTAAATAGGAGTGAATGAATGTGATATGTAGATAGGTAGGTAGAGAGGTAGGTCGGGTACAACACCCCGTGTTTGTGCAGGTCAGGGGGTCAGACAGAATGTGTGTCACCTTTCAGGTGTTGGTGTACCAGCCTTTCTGAGATAACAACATGAATCGTCCCGTCTTTTGTTAGACTGTCAAAGACTGGTTTACCTTGTCAGTTCAGACTGGTAGAACTCGCAACACTGAGACACTGATACAACCACAAGGCAGCAGTTAAGTTTAGCTAACACTGCAGGTTTCGGTATGTTTTTCAGCTGATATTTTTTATTCATTTCTTTTTTTTACAGTAAACAGACATTAACAAACGATGTATAATACAAGATAATATCAATTTACACATGTAGGAAAAAGTATTGTTGACATATGAACAATATTTAACATACGTAATAGACAATACATATATAACAATATTTTAAACGATGAAGGTATCAAGATGTTCGTCAAGATTTATTAAATACATGCCATATGTTTCTTTTGAGAAAACATTGGCATGCATTATTGTTCCACTGAGCTTCAAAGATGGACAAGTATGATGTCGGCATCTTGTTTGTTTGTTGTTTCCGACACTGCTGGCGTTGGTTGGAAGTACTGGTTACACAACACAATACACACGCCATACTGCATTCAGAAAAAAAGTTGTGTCAGCAAAAACCCTGCCTGGTACCTTTGTCTCTCGACACTTTATATAACAAAATATTTTCACACCTGAACAATGACACCAGAGAAAAAATCAGCATGAGATGCATGTGCTTCGTACTTTTGTTGAAAGCACAGCGAACCCTGTAGGTTACGTAGCAAACCACCGAACGTGACAGAGCCAGCGGGGACAGATTACATTGAAAGGAGGGGGGGGGGGGGGAAGTAAGGGAAGACCACCCTGTGAGGTTATTTGACATGATCGATAGAGCTTACCCCTTTGTGGCACTGCAAGGCCATTCTTTTTAATCTCTCTTTTAAATTCTTTAAAGGATATTCCTATTGACCAGAGAGAGTTATGTGTCTGTGAAAAGAAAATGTACGTTCAAGGTTTTCTCAGCTCTTTTGTGGGTGGATCTTTAGCAATCTTTAACCAAAGGTGTGGATTCGAGAACTCAAGAAAACGTCAGTGTGGACAGTAGGGCACCAAAGTCAAGGTACATGGATAAAAATAAATTGCCTAAAATGGGCTTTTATCAAGGAAAACGTGTGGCCAGAATCTTCTCTGGAACTACCAGCAATATTTGAAATAGTTTTCACTGTTGTGTCTGTCTACTGTTGATCTGGATTCACATCGTCAAGTTGTATTTTAACTTTAGTGTCTAGAAGGTCACAGTATCCTTGATTTGATTTTCGATATTAATTTTTGTGTAAAAAGGAGGATTTGCGAAAATGGCTGGATCAGCTTATAATGTGTGTGTGTGTGTGTGTGTGTGTGTGTGAACTAATGCGGTGTTTACTCATCGGTAGAAAAGCACGAGGAAAGAATTTTGTAATGGAGGGGAGACGGAAGGGAGCTGACGTGTCAGATTGATGGATTGGTCCTTACATTGCCGCATAGTTACGTGAGGGGATTTTGTTTTTGAAACGGTTTGAGATGGCTGTCCATGACTCAGGGAACTCAACGAGTAACTGTTTACTTACTGAGCTCTGTTGTCCTTTTTCTGTAAAACTGTTTGACATACAAATCCATGACTCAGGGAACTCAAGGACTCTACCTCTGTAAAGCTGTTTGAGATGACTGTCCTATGACTCAGGGAACTCAACGAGTGACTGTTTACCTACTGAGCTTTGTTGTCCTTTCTCTGTAAAGCTGTTTGACATGACTGTCCTATGACTCAGGAACCAACGAGTGACTGTTTACCTACTGAAATTTGTTGTCCTTTCTCTGTAAAGCTGTTTGAGATGACTGTCCTATGACTCAGGAACTCAACGAGTGACTGTTTACCTACTGAGCTTTGTTGTCCTTTCTCTGTAAAGCTGTTTGACATGACTGTCCTATGACTCAGGGAACTCAACGAGTGACTGTTTACCTACTGAGCTTTGTTGTCCTTTCTCTGTAAACTGTTTGAGATGACTGTCCTATGACTCAGGGAACTCAGCGAGTGACTGTTACCTACTGAAGTGTGTTGTCTTTCTCTGTAAAGCGTTTGACATGACAAATCCTGACTCAAGGAACTCAAGGACTGTTTACCTCTGTAAGCTGTTTGAGATGATGTCCCTTGACTCAGGAACTCAACGAGTGACTGTTTACCTACTGAGGTCTGTTGTTCTTCCTCTGTTAGTGAAGCTATTTGACATGACTGGCTCATGACTCAAGGAACTCAACGAGGATTGTTTACCCACTGAGATCTGTTGCCCTTTCTCTGCTGACGTCTGTCTGTGACTGTGTGGTTAGTCCATTTCACTCACCTTGTGATCAACCACGTTTTGCGTCAGTGACACCTGCACGCTCTCTCTCTCTCTCTCTCTCTCTCTCTCTCTCTCTCTCTCTCTTCTCTCTCTCTCTCTCTCTTTCTGAGACACACTTTTCTTCATGCAGTGAAACGTTCTCTCTCTCTCTCTCTCTCTCTCTCTCTCTCTCTCTCTCTCTCTCTCTCTCTCTCTCTCTCTCTCTTTCTTTCTCTCTCTCTGAGACACACTTTTCTTCATGCAGTGAAATGTTCTCTCTCTCTCTCTCTCTCTCTCTCTCTCTCTCTCTCTCCTCCTCTCCTCTCTCTCTCTCTTCCTCTCCCTCTTCTGTCTCTCCCCCCCTCTCTCTCTCTCTCTCTCTCTCTCTCTCTCTCTCTCTCTCTCTCTCTCTCTTGTGCCAGCGCTTATCGAAATTGAAACAAACGACCACCAGAACTAGGCTGTTATCAGCCTATAGTAGTAATAGTAATAATAGTAGTAGTAGGAGGAGCAGTAGTAGTACTAGTAATAGCAGTAATAATGATAATAATAAGGTAAATCCTATTGCATATATCAATTATCATATCAGTCACTCTTGTCATTCTCTTATTCACTCAATGTCAAAAACAACATAAGAGGAATGAGGCAAAGCACCCACATACTGAGGGCGAGGACACGAGAGAGTTGAGGTGGAGGAGAGAGCGTGGCTTAGTAAGTGGGTATTTTGGAGTGTTACAGTCCTGACGGAGCTCTTATAAATTCTTATTATATTGAACAGAGAACAAAGTCCTAGATCCAGGTCGCAGTGTTTGTCAGGGTCATGAAAATTGTGTTTGTGGTCACGTTTACCACGTGTTTAGGGAGCACAGGCCACAGGCCACATCTACAATGAACACAGGCCACATCTACAATGAACATAGGCCACATCTACAATGAACACAGGCCACATCTACAATGAACACAGGCCACATCTACAATGAACACAGGCCACATCTACAATGAACACAGGCCACATCTACAATGAACACAGACCACATCTACAATGAACACAGACTACATGACAATGAGTACAGGCCACATCTACAATGAACACAGGCCACATCTACAATGAACACAGGTCACATCTACAATGAACACAGGCCATATCTACAATGAACACAGACCACATCTACAATGAACACAGGTCACATCTACAATGAGTACAGGCCACATCAACAGTGAGCACAGGCCACATCTACAATGAACACAGGCCACATCCACAATGAACACAGGCCACATCCACAATGAACACAGGCCACATCTACATGAACAAGGCCACATCACAGACCACTTCCACAATGAGTACAGGCCACATCTACAATGAGCATAGGCACCACTACAATGAGCATAGGCCACATCTAAAATGAACACAGGCACATCCACAATGAACACAGACTACATCTATAATGAACACAGACCACATCTACAATGAACACAGGCCACATGTACAATGAACACAGGCCACATCTACAATGAACACAGGCCACATCTACAATGAACACAGGCCACATCCACAATGAACACAGGCCACATCCACAATGAACACAGGCCACATCCACAATGAACACAGGCCACATCCACAATGAACACAGGCCACATCCACAATGAACACAGACCACATCCACAATGAACACAGGCCACATCCACAATGAACACAGGCCACATCTACAATGAACACAGACCACATCCACAATGAACACAGGCCACATCCACAATGAACACAGGCCACATCCACAATGAACACAGGCCACATCTACAATGAACACAGGCCACATCCACAATGAACACAGGCCACATCCACAATGAACACAGGCCACATCTACAATGAACACAGGCCACATCCACAATGAACACAGGCCACATCTACAATGAACACAGGCCACATCTACAATGAACACAGGCCACATCTACAATGAACACAGACCACATCTACAATGAACACAGGCCACATCTACAATGAACACAGGCCACATCTACAGTGAGTACAGTCCACATACACAGACCACATCAACAATGAGTACAGTCCATAGGCATAATCTACAATGCAGATGAATAACGGAAAAACACGGACATAACATTGCTGTCTGTATCTTTGGAAGCGATCAGTTGACAATGGTTTACACACAGGGAAGTGGGGAGGGCAATGAATATCTCAGGGAAATGATTGACATGCGTGACCATACCTGCAGATAGATGTGGAGATCCACTGATATGTCATGTTATAAGTTTCCATAGTGTGTCAGGATCGACAGTTTTATAATCTGCCTACAGTAGTGTGTAAGAAATAATAAGATAACGTTCACTCCTGGTGAATAGCTAAAACTTTGGATATTGAATAGCCATAATGTTGGATATTAAATACCATAATGGTGGATGTTGAATAGTCATAATGTTGGATATGGAATAGTCATAATGTTGGATATGGAACAGTCATAATATTGGATATGGAACAGCCGTGATGTTGGAAATGGAATAGTCATAATGTTGGATGTGGAATAGCTAACAGAAGTGCAGACCTGGTACTATGGTGCCTTGAACCTCTTCGTGTGTAAAGACTCGCAGAGCATCAAACACGCACGTTTAACCCTTTCACTTCCCAATCCTCACCCTGTCCGCCAGCTGCAAAAAAATTAACCCTGCAGAAAGCTAATGAATATGGTGAGGGAGTGAAACCATTTGTGTGTGTGTGTGTGTGTGTGTGTGTGTGTGTGTGTGTGTGTGTGTGTGTGTGTGTGTGTGTGTGTGTGTGTGTGTGTGGTTGAGTGTGTGTGTGTGGTTGAGTTGTGTGTGTGTGTCTGTTTTTTGTTGTTGTTTTTTTTTGTTTTTTGTTTTTTTTCTTGCTATCATGGCTGATCAATACAGGATGCTGGCGGATAGGGTGAGGGAGTCAAAGGGTTTAAATTCTTGTGAGCCATGTCAGTGGTTAGTAATTTGTGGAAACAGGAAAACACCAAGCATGCACACCATGGAAAATGGAGGAGTACGACTGCCTTTTTAATTAATGGTAGGGGTGGAACAATAAACAGCCATACACGGAAAGCCCACATCTCTTGGATTGCATGTGTACCTGAATGTCCACAAACAAAAACAGACTGTTGAACAACCCCCCACCCACCCCCCAAAAAAAGAAAGAAAGAAAGGAAAAAAGAAAGAAACATACACAGTTTGTAAGTGGTTGTCAGTTAACATTTTCACTGATCGACTACTAGATGGCTACCTTCGATTGATTGATTGATTGATTGATTGATTGATGATGATTTTGGTTGTTGGTTGGTTGAACTGATTGATTAATTGATTGATTGATCGATCGGTTGATTTTGGTTGGTTAGTTGGTTGAATTGATTGATTGATTGATTGATTGACAGGCTGCGCGTCATCCAGTGGGAAGAAGGAAGGAGGCAGTAATCGCCGTCAAAGCAGCATCAGTAGTTACTACACTCATCGCCAAATCACAGCGCCACAATCTGTCTCCGATCTCGACTACCAGTTGCTCCACTCTGGCATTGCCATTCTGCCTGGTTAGTATCTTTGTGTGTGTATGTCTTGTGTGTTTGTATTGTGTGCGTCTGTGTGTTTGTCTGTGTCTGTGTGTGAGCGTCTGTGTTTCTGTGTATGTGTGTGTCTTTATCTGTGTTTTGTCTCTCTCTCTGTCCCTCTGTCCCTCTGTCTGTCTGTCTGCCTCTCTCTCTGTGTCTCCCTCTCTCTCTCTCTCTGTTTATATGTTGGTTTTCTTTCTCCCTCTCTCTCTCTCTCTGTTTATATGGTGGTTTTCATTCTCCCTCCCCTCTCTCTCTCTCTCTCTCTCTCTCTCTCTCTCTCTCTCTCTCTCTCTCTCTCTCTCTCTCTCTGTTGCTCTCGCTCCCTCTGCCTCTCTCTCTCTCTCTCTGTCTGTCTGTCTCTCTCTCTCCTCTCTCTCTCTCTCTCTCTCTCTCTCTCTCTGTCTGTGCGTGTTGCTCTCGCTCTCGCAGCCTCTCTCTCTCTGTCTGTGCGTGTTGCTCTCGCTTCCCCCTCTCTCTCTCTGTGACAAAATGGTTGATTGGCTTGACATTTCGTTTTCCGAAAGACACATTCTCACACTGTCACAGAGGCCACTGGCCATAACGTTTCTTGTACTTCTTTTTGTCCCACCCCTCCCCCACTACTCTTCCTGTTGTATGGTTTCTATGTTTAGAGCAGAGTTGTGTGGGCCAGGGTCCTGGTGAACTCTGTGTGTCTGTCACTGTGTGTGTGATCTGCAAATACAGTCCGGGCACTCTGTTAGTGAAATGACGTCACTGTTTGTCCAGCTCTCCAAGGTCACGTGCATGCGTTGATAAAGTTGAAGAAAAAAAATAGGGAGGATAAGTTTGAATGGCTTAGATCCCCCACCCTCTTTAAACGAAGTGATGAAGATTCTTTTGTGTTTAACGTTTTGACTCCTGCACCATATTTATCCACAGCAAAAACTTGACCCTTTACTCCTTCACCCTATCCACCAGCTTTCTGCAAAAAGCTGGTGGATAGGGTGAGATAGTCAAGGGGTTAAGTTTTTGTTTTGCTAGCATGGTTGACAATGCAGGATGCTGGTGGACAGAGTGCATACTTTAGATTTAGAATTTGAGTAGTTTCTGTTCTGTGGACGACGTTTGTTGGTGACTTAGACATGTTTGGTTCTCAGCCGTTCAGTCATGGTAACATCTGTGTTATTGGCAAAGACTTAGAGCCAGACTAGTCTATGTCCAATGACGTTGGTAGGTGAGTTAGAACCCCCAATGGGGATGCCGGGGGCTCTTTCAGTATAAATACTATTCCCACCTTCAAGAAGGTCTGTACTAGAAATGTCCTCTTTTCTGTCATTGTCTTTGTTTCTGCCTTGTTCCTTTGCTTCCTGTCATTTCTTCCTATCATTTTCTGTTCTGCCTTTCTAGTCCATTCACCTGTATGTGTTCGATAAAGTCTTACGTACTTTTTCTTAAGATGGATAATTGGGTACGTATTTTTGGCTCTAGGGAAATTAGATGTGCAGAAGCACTTTTAGGTAATTTAAGATATATATATATATATATATATATATATATATATATATATATGTATGTATATATATAATAGAAACAGATGGAATGCCATGATCGCCAACGCCATGTGGCAAGGCACCTGATGATGATGATGATGTATTATATATATAAACATATGAATATATATATATATAATATATATATATATATATATATATATATGTTTTTGTGTCCTTAGTTATGTTTAAGTTTGTAATTCGGGTACGTTTTTTAAATCCCCCAATCCCCCGTGTACGGTGTCGTCAGCTCCAGGGTTGAAACAAAACTAACAGTAAATAACAGGTAAGTTAGATTTGTTTGGTTCTAAGCCATTCGGTCGTAGTAGTCTTTGTCTGTTGACTTAGGTCATCATCATCATCAGGTGCCTTGCTGCATGGCGTTGGCGATTATGGACTTCCATCTGTCTCTATCTGTCGTTGCCTCAAGCATCTCTTCCACCTTCCTTGTCCCCAGCCACTCTGCAAATCCGTCTAATATCTTCTCCCTGGGTCTACCGGTGCTATCTTTCCCTCCAGCTTTCCCGTTGTGACCAGGTGCTCCAATTCCCCTTTCCTCATAAAATGGCCTATAAATTTTGCCTGTCTTTTCCTAATCTTCCTTATGAATGATCTACTTGTGTCTGTCTCCATCAAGACTGTCTCGTTTGTTTTCTTTGCTGTCCATGGAACTCTCAACATCCTTCTTAGAAACCACATCTCGGCTGCCTCAATCTTGTTCTGGCTTTGTTTGTTGACTGTCCACGCCTCGCAACCGTGCAACAGTATTGGTTCTATATAACATTCAAGAACTCTCTTCCTGATGTTAATTGATAGGCATTTGTTGGTAAGAATGCTTGTCATCTTCTTGAATGCTGTTTTGGCTTGGCCGATTCTGCCGGCTATTTCTGATGTGCATCTGCCGTCTGGTGAAATGATCGTTCCCAGGTATTTAAACTTATCAATCTGTCTCAACTTGACTTAGGTAGGTTATCCAAAACAAGTGTGACTGCTCGCGTTCAAGCAGACAGGAACCGAAAGAAAAAAAAAAAGAAACACCGAAAAAAGAATAAGAACGCGTGTGTAATACAACAAGACAAGACAGGCGCAAATTTTCGGCCAACTAGCCTTTGTCAAGCGTAAGATCACAAACAAACAAACACCAGATACAAAAATTACGAGAAAAAGACTGAAACTTCCCTGATGTTCCGTCGAGTGTGAGAAAAGGACAGAGCAGCAGGGAAGTGTCAGTCTTTTTCTCCTAAGTTTTGTATCTTGTGTTTGTTTGTGATCTTACGATTGACAAAGGCCAGTTGGCTGAAAATTTGCGCCTGTCGGTAGGTTAGTTAGACCAGTTTGCGTGGTAGCGTGAGGTCCAGTTGGACAGCAGTTGGCGAGTTTTCTCCACGTATTACTCTGACTTTATGGTTGGATTGTTTATGTTTCCATAGTATGTTCTTCTTTACTTCCTTCCTTCTTTCTGTCTGTCTGCCTGCTTGCTTGCATGCGTGTCTGTCTGCCTGTCCGTTTGTGGTCCCATCTTTGAAAAATGGGTTAACATACTGTAGTGCTGAGTGTAGTTATTGTCGTTATTGTCAACGTAGTTGTCGTCATTACTGTCTGGCCAGGTCTGGGTGTTGAAAGCTGTCACATTCAGTTTCCTGTTTGTCATGTGAGAGAGAGAGACAGAGAGACAGAGACAGGACGAAGGGGGAGGGAGGAGAGTAAGAGCGAGGGAGGACAAGAGAGAGAAAGGGGAACAGCTGGAGGATGGGAGGAGGAGAGAAGGGAGAGAGACAGTGACGGTGATGACAGTGATTTCTTTCCCAAGGGTTGAAGGTTTTGGCATTTAAAGGTAATGGCAAAAACTAAAAACCTTTTTCAGACTTAAAGGTAGATCTAGTGGCAAAGACTAAAAGCCTTTTTCAAACTTACAAGTATTGGCTAAAGCTAAAAGCTTTTTTTCAAACTTAAAGGTAGTGGCAAAACCTAAAAGCCATTTTTCAAACTTTCAGGTAGTGGCTAAAACTAAAAGCTTTTTTTTTCAAACTTAAAAGGTATTGGTAAAAACCAAAAGCCATTTTCAAACTTAAAGGTAGTGGCTAAAACTAAGCTAGTAAAAGCCATTTTTCAAACTTTCATGTAGTGGCTAAAACTAAAAGCTTTTTTTCAAACTTTCAGGTAGTGGCTAAAACTAAAAGCTTTTTCAAACTTACAGGTATTGGTAAAAACTAAAAGCCATTTTCAAACTTGGTAATGGCTGAAACTAAAAGCCATTTTTCAAACTTAAAGGTAGGGCTAAAACTAAAAGCCATTTTTCAAACTTAAAGGTAGTGGCGAAAACTAAAAGCGATTTTTTGATAACTTATTGTTTATCTCCGTAGATGCCTGTAACTAACGTAAGAAGAAATACATGATGAAGTCAGTAATACAAGATACAATACATAAAGAAATAAAAGACTAACCGCATTTGTTGTCATTTGAGAAAGATGTAATGAAAGATACAGGCAAGAAGTAGAGAGATGGAAGGAATATGACAGAAAAGGGAGGAGGAGGGGAGAGAGAGAGAGGGAGAGAGAGAGTTCTTATTTTGGAGGTGGGAAGCACAAGCAGTATGAATTATAATGCTTGTGTATATTTAGCCTTCGGCCGTAAATGATCTGTACTAATACAGATCTATACACTATGACAGCATAAAGGTATCCAGATTATGCAGATTGGAATATCAGATATGATATGTATACATAAACATATAGTATGTATATATAGATGTATATATATATATGCATGTGGGTGTATATGTGTGTGTGTGTGTGTATGTTTATATATACATATGTATATCATATTATATATATATATATTATATATATAGAGAGAGAGAGAGAGAGAGAGAGAGCCTGCTTGTGTTTTTAATGACAAGAAACGATGTGTGATGGCGATGTTAACACCCAATCAAAACTTTTATTCAAACCTTGGGCTGAAATAGTTCTCATCATCTTTGTCTGTAAGGGAGGAAAGGGAGGGGGGAGGGGAATAGGATGCAGTGAGGAAAAGGGAGGAAAGTTGGAGGAAGTGTGTGTCAGTTGACCTTTGGGTGACATTTGGCCAACGGTTCAGGCCGGCTTGTCAGTGTGAGTGTGTTCGTTCACTGCGTTTCCGTCATGGCTCAGGATTGAACTTTACTCTCTTCACATGGATTTGTGTTTCCTTCGCCTTCCCCCCCTTCCGTCATAGTTTGGTTCAGCCTGTTCCTCTGTTTGCCCGGAATTCTGTCTGTCTGTCTGTCTGTCCTCGTATGAATCTCTCGCCCTCTCTCCTTCTGCCTTTCACTCTCGTTCTGTTTCGTTATTTCTGTCTTTCTCGCCCATCCCCCTCGTTATGTATAGCTCTGTCTTCTATTTCTTTCTTTCCCCCCACCTTCCTTTCTCCGTATCTTTCTCTTTCCATATTTCTCTTTCTCTGTTTCTGTTCTTTCTTCCCCCTCCCTCCCTCTCTCTCTTCTCTCTTCCTCTTCTTTCTTTCTGTCTCTCTTCACATGCTCTTTCTCTGTCCTTCTCAGTTTTGCTGGCTGTATGTCTGAATGTAGTTTGTTTATATAATGTTGTGTTTGTATCTGTTAATACGTGCATGTGTATATGGGTATGTGTATAAAAAGCATTCTATGTGCGTATATATGTGTCCTTCACAATTAAACTCTCTCTCTCTGTCTCTCTGTCTCTGTCTCTGTCTC
This sequence comes from Monoplex corrugatus, assembly GCA_030674185.1. Lineage (NCBI taxonomy): Eukaryota > Metazoa > Mollusca > Gastropoda > Littorinimorpha > Ranellidae > Monoplex > Monoplex corrugatus. The sequence goes on from JAPXFY010000020.1 coordinate 70,354,491, forward strand.
TCTCTCTCTCTCTCTCTCTCTCTCTCTCTCTCTCTCTCTCTCTCCACACCTTCACACACACACACACACACACATACACACACACACACACTCACACACACACACACACACAAACACACACACAAGCGCCCTTCAGCTTGAAATGCATTCCTCTCACGGGCATTTGAAAGATTATAGATCAACAAAAGCCTTATCACACCGCTGTGTTGGGCACGATCTCTGGAGTGCATAAATAATTAAAATTCGTTCACTACCCCCCACCCCCCACCCCACCCTTTTTTTTTTTTTTTTTTTTTTTTTTCCCGCCTACACCTGCCACTCCTTGGGAGTTCAGAATACTGATACTGAAATAGCAATCGTATTCATAATGAGTAGAAAGAATTGTATTAATATGTGTGCCATGTTTGACAGGACACTCAATACTCTTGTATACTGAAATAAATCGTACAGAATGTATTTTTATGTAACCAGATGTATGACGGTGTGGGCGTGTGTTTTTCAGGGTGCAGTGATCTGAGCGGTAAACGACTTATCTTCATTTTCACCTGTAGTGTCCTGTGGCATCACAGACAGGTGGTCAGTGCTGAGCTGACCAGGTTACTGATGTACTACCACTCTATACCCAGGTAACTAACGACATAGGTGTTTGGTGCTGTGGTGTTGTATGTACTTTGTATGCAAGTAACCAACAACACTTGTTTTTGGTGCTGTGGTGTTGTATGTACTTTGTATGCAAGTAACCAACAACACTTGTTTTTGGTGCTGTGGTGTTGTATGTACTTTGTATGCAAGTAACCAACAACACTTGTTTTTGGTGCTGTGTTGTATGTTCTTTGTATGCAAGTAACCAGCAACACTTGTTTTTGATGCTGTGGTGTTGTATGTACTTTGTATGCAAGTAACCAACAACACTTGTTTTTGGTGCTGTGGTGTTGTATGTACTTTGTATGCAAGTAACCAACAACACTTGTTTTCCCAGGGGGATGCCTGGGATCTTTCAGTATAAAGAGTACCCCCACCTTCTGGAAATTCTGTGCTAGAAATTTCCTCTTTTCTGTCACTCTCTTTGTTTCTGCCTCGTTTCTTTGCTTTTTGTCATTTCTTCCTATCATTTTCTGCCTTGCTGGTCCATTCATCTGTATGTGTTCGATAAAGTTTTACGTACTTTTTCTTAGGATAGATAACTGGGCACATATTTTAAGTGCATTTTTGGCTCTAGGGAAATGTGATATGCGGAAGCAATTTAGGCCTGTTTTTGGTATGTGTTTAAGTGTCCTTAGTTATGTTGAAATGTGTATTCAGGTTATGTTTTTTAAATCCCCTGTGTGATAAATTGGACGAAGTGGTCAACGTCAGGAGCATCTCCTTAGATTATGTGCGCGAATGCATTGGTATATGTATTAATTTTCTTCTCATTTTTTTCTTGTTGAAGTATTGTGTATTTTACCCCTGAACTGTTGTTGTCATATCTCATATTTTACCCCTGTACTGTTGTCATCATATGTCATATTTTACCCCTGAACTGTTGTCATCATATCTAATATTTTATACTCAACTCTTGTCATCATATCTCATAGTTTACCCCTGAACTGTTGTCATCATATCTCATATTTTACCCCTGAACTGTTGTCATCATATTTGATATTTCTCTGTGGTCATGTCTGATATTTTACAGCTGAACTCTTCTCTGCGGTCATGTCTGATATTTTACAGCTGAACTCTTCTCTGTGGTCATGTCTGATATTTTACAGCTGAACTCTTCTCTGTGGTCATGTCTGATATTTTACAGCTGAACTCTTCTCTGTGGTCATGTCCGATATTTTACAGCTGAACTCTTCTCTGTGGTCATGTCCGATATTTTACAGCTGAACTCTTCTCTGTGGTCATGTCCGATATTTTACAGCTGAACTCTTCTCTGTGGTCATGTCTGATATTTTACAGCTGAACTCTTCTCTGTGGTCATGGCTGATATTTTACAGCTGAACTCTTCTCTGTGGTCATGGCCGATATTTTACAACTGAACTCTTCTCTGTGGTCATGTCCAATATTTTACAGCTGAACTCTTCTCTGTGGTCATGGCTGATATTTTACAGCTGAACTCTTCTCTGTGGTCATGGCTGATATTTTACAGCTGAACTCTTCTCTGTGGTCATGTCCGATATTTTACAGCTGAACTCTTCTCTGTGGTCATGTCCGATAATTTACAGCTGAACAGTTGTTTATTGTCATGTCATAATATTTATACAGCTTAGTGTCTGTTGACGTAGTGTTGGCTATATAATCATAATGTGACTTAACCCATTTTCCTTCAGTGATTTCTTTGTAATGTTATGTATGACGTGTTCTGTAATATTATTTCCCCTGATTGATAGTTTGTCCTCTTGACTTGTTTTATCGTGTTTCTCCTGACAGATTATATGTTCTCATGGTCAGGTGATACCGCTAGTTGTCTGTAAAAGGAATGGAATGTATTCTGAGCGCTGATACGCTACCTTGAGAAACTGAAAGCGAAAGTTACCTGAGTAGATGTCGCGCCAGCAGGCAGCAAAAGTGTGTGTGGGTTTTACAGTGATTTTATCGTAGTTCTATTTGGTTTTATGCATTGAATTTTGTATCAGTTTGTTGCTTTTAAATCCCGACACACGGTGATGTAAATATTTTTTTAAATTTTGAATATTTTACCAGATAATCTGATTTTAAAGTTTTTATACCTACTTTTCATCATTTTAATTCAGCCGCTCAAGTCGGACATTTTATTCTGTGAACTGTGTTTACATCTTAGCCTACTGTGTTCGCCCAACGCTACAGCTTCCAAACCTTTGTGTTCTCTGGATTTAAGTGTTGTGAACTGACCAACCCACACACCAACCTGCAAGTATCTTCCTCTCCTGACTGGCTCGCAATTATGGACCCGTCTTTTATAAAACAAATTGGACTGACACTTTTTAAACACAGCAAGTGCTACCTCGGTGGAGGCGTCTACCAGCGAATACGAACACTGGGGCTGTGTCCTAAGCCCCGCACTGCGCGATCCTGTCGTGGTGGTCATCTCCACCGTCTTTGGCACAACCTGCCTCCTGCCCGACGCCACTTTTCGTCTCCTGCTTCTTTGTCTCCTCCACTGCCCCTGCCCTCGACCTCGCTGCTGCAAGCTTCGTCTCCTCCTCTGCCGTCTTCGCCTTCGCCTTCGCCTTCGCCTTCTGTCCGGATAGTACCGCCTTCACCTTCTGTCCCGCCGGTGCCGCCTTCATCTTCTGTCCCGTCGGTGCCGCCTTCGTTGCCACCCCGGCCACCACCATATGACTGTGATAAACTAAAATTATGCCTTTTTAATGCTCAGTCAACATGCAAGGATGGCAAAGCCGAAGTCATTGCTGATTTTATCGCAGATGAGCATGTTGACATTGCTTTTATCACAGAGACATGGCTTAACCCCCTTGGTCACGAACCTATACATGCTAGCCTCACTCCGAGTGGTTACAGGCTTGCTTCTTTCCATCGCTCATCCCGAGGTGGCGGTATCGCCATCCTCTACAACGACTCACTCCATTCCCGCCTATCTTTCTCGCAGTCTCTGCCTTTCTCCCATCCTTCTTTCGAGCACGTTGAAGTATCCTTCCAATCCACCCATCACCTTCTCCTGTGTCTATCGATCCCCACCTAGCTCTGCCAACAAACTCACCACATCCACGTTTCTGTCTGACTTTGACCAATTGCTTGACCACTACTGCCTCTTACCTGGAAATCTCATCATTCTAGGTGACATCAATGTCCACTATGACAACACTCACCGTTATGACACAAGACATATCATCAACTCTCTGTCCAATCACAATATACTCAACACATTTCTGAACCAACCCATCAAAAAGGTCACATTCTTGACTGGATCATTTCTCGTGATCACCACAATTCCGCTACTGACAACTGCTTAGTTCTTTCTACCCGTCTAACTTCAGCCCTTCCATCTGACCACTCTGCAATTCTCTTTCTCTCGACATTTCTCCTCCTTCCCGTACCATGCGCACAGTGACTCGACGCAATCTCAAATCTATTGACCTCTCCACATTTTCATCTGATGCCTCCCGTCTCCTTTCTGAAAAGTCACATAACCTTGCCGATGAATTCTATACTACTCTCCACCATCTTCTGGACACTCATGCTCCAGCCACAACCCGTCTTTTACCTGACCGCCCCCCTACCCCCTGGCTCACTCATGAGATTGCCTGTGCAAAACGTGCCCGCCGCAGAGCAGAGCGCCGTTGGCGCAAATCCAAACTCACTGTACACAGGCAACTTTTCCAAGCCTCTAAAACAAAAGTATCCACCCTCATTGCATCAGCAAAAACAAGCTATTTCCAAACCAAAATCCTGAATGCCTCTTCTTCAAAAGAACTCTTCACAACCATGAATCATCTCCTTGGCACACGAAAAGATTTACCTCTCCCAACAAAACATACAAATGAAGAACTCCCATCTGTATTCTCCAAGTATTTCACCACCAAAATACAAACTCTTCGTGACAGGCTTGACAGGACACCCTGTCAACCATGCCCACCTGACCCTTCCTTCTCTGTCACACCTCTTACTACTTTTACCCCAGTCTCACAAAAAGAAATTTTCAACACAATCAGATCCATGTCGTTCAAAACCTGCGAACTGGATCCTCTTCCAGGTTCTCTCTACTCCGACTGTCTCCCTACTCCTCCCATTCATCACTGACATCATCAACATTTCTCTTCAAACTGGAACTGTCCCAGATTCTTTCAAGTCTGCTATTGTTCACCCTCTCCTCAAGAAACACAATTTAGACCCAAATGAACTGAAAAATTACTGGCCTATCTCTAATCTCTCTTTCTTGTCAAAACTCCTTGAAAAAGTCGTCCTCAACCAGCTGAACTCTCACCTGTCTGCCAACAATCTCCTCAATCCTTTCCAGTCAGCCTACTGCCAGTGCCATAGCACTGAAACTGCCCTACTACACATTCTCAACAATCTCCTCCTTGCAACTGATACTGGCAAAGTCTCTCTCCTCACACTCCTTGATCTGTCTGCAGCCTTCGATACCATTGACCATGGTATTCTCCTTTCTAGACTTCATCATACTTTTGGCCTCTCTGACATTGCTCTCTCCTTTTTCACTTCGTATTTATCAAACAGAAAACAAACTGTTCTCATCAATGGCACTTACTCTCAACCTGCATACCTGACCTGTGGTGTCCCACAAGGATCTGTCCTTGGCCCTGTTCTTTTCACTCTTTACACCTCCCCCCTGTCCACCATCATCAACTCCCACTCTATAAAACACCACTTCTATGCTGATGACACCCAACTTCAAGACAGTGACTCACCTGATAATATACAGCGCCTGTTGACTCGCACCACTGAGTGTTACTCGGACATTAAGAACTGGATGACGTTCAACAAACTTCAGCTTAATGACGACAAGACAGAAGCTATCCTCATTGGCACCCGTCAGAAACTTTCTCAGCTGCCTCCTCTTTCTCTCCCATTATGTAACACATCAGTCCCAATTTCTGATTCAGTTAAAAACCTTGGTGTCTGCATTGACTCTACCCTCTCCATGAACAACTTTGTTTCTCAAACTGCCAGATCTTGCTACTATCATCTCCATCGTATAAGCCTGATCAGGAAGTATCTCTCTGTCGAAACAACTGCAAAACTCGTTCTCTCCTTCATAATGTCTCGCATTGACTATTGCAATTCACTCCTGTCTGGTCTTCCTGCCTCCACCATTCACATCCTACAGCGCATTCAAAACAATGCTGTACGCCTTGTACTCAAAAAGAAAAAAGCTGACCACATATCTCCTCTCCTGGCACAACTTTACTGGCTCCCTGTATTAAAGCGCATACAGTACAAACTAGACACCATGTGCTACAAAAGCCTCAATAACGCAGCCCCCGATTACCTGTCAAGCCTACTTGAGATCTATGTTCCCTCACGTACCCTCCGCTCTGCCTCCGATCCTCTGACTTTTCGCTTTCCACGCACTAAGCTCAATACCTATGGTCCACGAGCCTGCTCTGTTTCTGGTCCACTCTCCTGGAACAAACTTCCTCTCTCAGTCCGTCAGCAACCTACTTTTGTCTCCTTCAAGTCCGCTCTCAAAACTCACCTTTTCTCCTCCGCATAAAATCCTAACCTCACTCAACCCCCCCCCCCCCCCCCCCCCCCTCTGCAGCCTGTCTCCGCTCGGAGGGGAATCACATGGTCATAATATATAATTGTATATGCTATGCTCTCTATAATTTTCCATTACTTTTATTCTTGCTTTTATTGCTTTTATTCTTTCTCCCCATTTATAGCCGTGTGTTGTGTGTGTGTGTGTGTGTGTGTGTGTGTGTGTGTGTGTGTGTTGTGCGTGCGTGCGTGTGTGTGCGTGCGTGCGTGTGTGTCTGCTTCAGCGCTTAGATTTGATTTTATCAAGATTTTGCGCTATATAAATATTGTAATTATTATTATTAAGTTGAAAACCGTAAAGTTTTCTGTTAATTCACGACGTACGTGTCACTCCTCTGGTTCACTCGCACATTATTCGAAGTTAGTCTCAGTGCGTGAATAACCATATGTGCTTCACCATACTCGTCATAAATGGAGGTAGAAATGACTGATGTAGATGTGTTACGTGATGAATTATGAGTTTTTGTTGTTGTTGTTGTTGTGCTGTATGTAGATTTGCCTTATATCATGACTTAAAACTGTAAAGGTGTTGACTGGCCACTGTAAAGATGTTGGCTGGCCACTGTAAAGGTGTGGACTGGCCACTGTAAAGATGTTGGCTGGCCACTGTAAAGATGTTGGCTGGCCACTGTAAAGATATGTTGGCTGGCCACTGTAAAGATGTTGGCTGGCCACTGTAAAGGGTGTTGGCTGGCCACTGTAAAGATGTTGGCTGGCCACTGTAAAGATGTTGGCTGGCCACTGTAAAGATGTTGGCTGGCCACTGTAAAGATGTTGGCTGGCCACTGTAAAGGTGTGGACTGGCCACTGTAAAGATGTTGGCTGGCCACTGTAAAGGTGTGGACTGGCCACTGTAAAGAGTTGGCTGGCCACTGTAAAGATGTTGGCTGGCCACTGTAAAGATGTTGGCTGGCCACTGTAAAGGTGTGGACTGGCCACTGTAAAGATGTTGGCTGGCCACTGTAAAGATGTTGGCTGGCCACTGTAAAGGTGTGGACTGGCCACTGTAAAGTGTTGGCTGGCCACTGTAAAGGTGTGGACTGGCCACTGTAAAGATGTTGGCTGGCCACTGTAAAGATGTTGGCTGGCCACTGTAAAGGTGTGGACTGGCCACTGTAAAGGTGTGGCTGGCCACTGTAAAGATGTTGGCTGGCCACTGTAAAGGTGTGGACTGGCCACTGTAAAGGTGTGGACTGGCCACTGTAAAGATGTTGGCTGGCCACTGTAAAGGTGTGGACTGGCCACTGTAAAGGTGTGGACTGGCCACTGTAAAGATGTTGGCTGGCCACTGTAAAGGTGTTGGCTGGCCACTGTAAAGATGTTGGCTGGCCACTGTAAAGGTGTGGACTGGCCACTGTAAAGATGTTGGCTGGCCACTGTAAAGATGTGGCTGGCCACTGTAAAGATGTTGGCTGGCCACTGTAAAGATGTTGGCTGGCCACTGTAAAGATGTTGGCTGGCCACTGTAAAGATGTTGGCTGGCCACTGTAAAGGTGTGGACTGGCCACTGTAAAGGTGTGGACTGTGCGATGTAAAAGTGTGGGTTGGCTGTCTATTACAGACGGGAAGCAGTAGAGAAGGGGTGTCTATCGTGGTGGATGTACGTGGTGCTACCTCCTCCACCGTCAACATTCTCCTGGAGTCACTCTACCTGTTCAAGGTGCGTGTTCCACTACATGTATTTGTTTTGTGGATGTTCATTATGTATGTTGTCAGTATCAGCAGTGTGGATAGTTAATGTCATAGTGCTATCCTCTTCTTCTCCTTCTTCTTTCTTCTTCTTCTCTCTTCCTTTTCTTCTTCTTCTTTCTCTTCTTCTTCCTCTTTCCTCTTCTTTCTTCCTCTTCCTCTTCTTCTTTGTTTTCTTGCTCTTCTTCTTCTTCTTGAGGACTCTCTTCTTTTCTTCTTCTTCTTCTTCTTCTTCTTCTTCTTCTTCTTCTTCTTCTTCTTCTTCTTCTTTTTCTTCTTCTTTCTTCTTCTTTTCTTCTTCTTTCTTCTTCTTTTTCTTCTTTCTTCTTTTTTTCTTCTTTTTCTTCTTCTTCTTGAGGACTCCTTCTTCTTTTTCTTTTCTTCTTCTTCTTCTTCTTCTTCTTCTTCTTCTTTTTATTTCTCTTTCTTCTGTCTCTCCTTCTCCTCCTCGTTCTGTTTCTCTTCCTTCTTCTTCTCCTCGTCATGTAACTCAAGTTGAATGCATTCTGATCCTAAGGGATAGAAACAGTATGGATTATCCTTTATCCTTCGTAATTCGACTATTGCGTTCTTTATTTCAGGTGAATGTACTTGCTCGATTAAGCCTATTGAATAATATGTCGTGTGTTAAATGGCTGTGTGTATTTAAGATGAATTAGCTGCGCCTTGTATGTGCAAGTAACATTTCACTGTGCCTTGGTTGTGTTTATACATTTGTGTGACGTGTTGTGTGTGTGGTAATCCTCAAGGTAAGTGCATAAGAGTTACACATCTGCTTGCTGTAAGGCAGGCCTGCCCTTCGTCGGTCATTAATGTCAAGCGAGGGCCAATGACCAGCCATTACTTAGGGAGACGGCGTAAGGAAAGCGTTCAGTAAACGGTCGTTATTAAAAGAAACAGTATCGGTCATAACTAAAGAAAACGATATGTGGAAACTATTAAGGAAACAGCCATAACTGAACGAAGCGATATCAGGAAAGCGTTCTGGAACCAGTCGTATCTAAAAGAGGCAGTATCAGTCATGACTAACGAAAACGACATCTGGAAACTATTAAAGGAAACAGCGATAAGTGAAGAAAACGATATCAGGAAAGCGTTCTGGAAACAGCCATAACTGACGGAAACCGTGGAAAGAATGTGTCCAGGAAACAACAGCCAAAACTGAAGGAAATGATTCAAGGAAAGCGTTCAGGAAACAGGTAAGAAAAAGGTTTCAGGAAACATCCACAACTGAGGGACACACACGAAGTCAGAAAGTATTGCCTTACTGCAGTGTGTAGTACACCAGGTAGACGGTGTTTCTCTCTCTTCCCCAGAGTTTCATCACACAGGGTGATCAGTTGTGTGGCTGGCCCTGTCTGTATTGGATGAACAGTGATGACATAACGTCAGTGTCAGCACTTGTCAGTGATTGACTGTGTAAACCTGAAGTTTCTGTTCAAAGATGGCCAGTCTTCTGTGATTTCCAATATTTCCTTTATGCTCAGTTTTGAAGTGTGATTTTCGGACGTCGGAAATGTGTTCTCTTCCAAGGGACGTTATGTCCGGTGGCATTGCAGCGTTCCTCCACTGCTGTTAAATTAAGACGTCGTGTGGTGTTTTTGGTTCTCCTTGACCCTTGGCGCCCAGCATTCTTGTCATTTTTTGCTGAGTATTCTGGTGATGTGGTGCCCAGTATTCTAGTCGTTTGGTGCCCAGTATTCTGGTATTGTGGTGCCCTGTATTCTGGTCGTTTGGTGCCCAGTATTCTGGTGATGTGGTGCCTTATATTCTAGTCATTTGGTTCCCAGTATTCTGGTAATGTGGTGCCCTATATTCTGATCGTTTGGTGCCCAGTATTCTGGTAATGTGGTGCCCAATATTCTAGTCGTTTGGTGCCCAGAATCCTTGGTAGGGTGGTGCCCAGTATTCTGGTGGTGTGGTGCTCAGTATTCTGGCGTGTGCCCAGTATTAGGGTGGTGTGGTGTTCAGTATTATGGTGGTGTGGTGCTCAGTATTCTGGTGGTGTGGTGCTCAGTATTCTGGTGGTGTGGTGCTCAGTATTCTGGTAGTTTGGTGCCCTGTATTCTGGTGGTGTGGTTCCCAGTATTCTGGTGGTGTGGTGCCCATTATTATGGTAATGTGGTGCCCAGTATTCTGGTGGTGTGGTACCCAGTATTCTGGTGGTGTGGTGCCCAGTATTCTGGTGGTGTGGTGCCCATTATTATGGCAATGTGGT